>CAUJNA010000713.1:838062-853062 GCA_963377175.1 Effrenium voratum | reverse complement strand
ACTTTTAGATTAGGCAATACTAAACGCAATACTAAAATGGCCGATTACTTGCCTAGCCCTAAAGGAGAAAGGACTAGACGTCCCAGCCATAGACGTGTGGTTGTTTCCGGACGTCCGAAGGGAGCAGCCTTACAAACTGAGCTGTGACACTTGTTTACTTTGGGTTACAACTGGAAGAGTATCGGTAGTCCTACTGATTATCCTTCCGACGGCACACACACACACCAACTTCCAAAGATGTTTGAAGCCAAAATCAAACATCATTTTTTTCCACACCCAACAAATCACTTGAGCAAGCCCGCTCTACCAGGAGATGCCGCAGCCTCTACCTTACCCAGCGCACCACGAAGAGAAAGTGGCACGTTTGGATGAAAACCTCGCCACGGTCCGCATCGAGGCATACCAGCGCCTTGTAGCAGATGATGAGTGGCAGTCACCATGGTCCGCGGTACCTTTACGCTGCACTAGCTGGAAGCCAAAGCGTACGGGTGGCGGCTGACAGACAGGCTGAGCAACTGTCACTACTCTCGGGGGTCAAGGGGGTCATCTACACCCTTGTTGGAGCGCCGCGTGAGACGGTCGAGTGGATCGCCAAGAGCGAAAAGGAAACCGCCGCCGCGTACGTGACACTCGTAAAGCAGCTCGCGCACGGCGAAAGTCGCGGCCTAGCCCACCGACTAGGACTCGGCAAAGCCTACTTAGGCGTCCGAGGACGGCGACAGCAGCCCGAACCACGCAACGCTACACGGGGCAAGGTGCCCCCAAACACTGCGGACCAAGCGCCATGGAGGACTGGCTCACAGCCCAAAACTGGACCTATTTTTTTTGGAATAGGAGCTCCGCGCGCGCCCAGAAACCCTTTCACGGGCATAGCAAGACGCCCACGCAGACATACGCAATCCCCCAGGAGGGAATGCAACAAGCCTTGACCTTGACTGTAGAAGCCTGGAGAGCAACCCCGCCGCCGAGCAACACGACCACCGTGCGGCGCACGGCAACCCGATGGATCACTTCCGTCGCAGCCAACAAGCACGAGGACAAGCAAGCAGACGTCCAAATGCTCACCGGCTAAGCATGTGCGCGCAGGCGCCCGCAGCAAAATGACACCAGCAAAGCCAAAAGGCAAAAGAACAATGCAGGCCAGCCGGCGCAGCCAGCACCACCACCGCAACCAAGCTCACGTCAGGCCCTTTCGGAGAACCCGTCCGAGACGGTCAGGCTCCGAGACTGGGGGGGGGGCAGGCGACTGCGGATGGAGGGCGGCAGCAGCCAGCGTAGCCCCCCACAACGGCAAAGACGACAACTACATTATCAGCAAAATCAAAGGAATCCGCGCCAAAGCCACACAATGGCTCGCTGCAAACAAGCAGGAGTGGCACACCCCATCCTGTCGCCACTGAGGCAACAGAATCGTACTGGTCCCTCTACAGCAGACGACTGGCTCACAGCCACAATAAACCGACCACACCACTGCTTTGACGTTTATGTCTTCAAGCCCAATGGCGACAAATGGCAACTTGCAGCCAAGCAGCCAGCGCACCAGACAAAGACGTCCCACCCGGTCGTCCTGACAAACCGCGGGCAGCGGCGCGACTCGACCCGCCGCCGGTACCGGCGACCTTCCATGGGAGCGGAGCCGATGCCAGCTGTTCAGGCAGCGGCGCGTCCTCGTCCTGGTGCAAGCCACGCACCCAGGCGCCCACCAACTCTACGTGGTGCAAGCCGCCCCACCCCAGACGCGCCACACCTACAAGCGACCAACCGCTACAGCCACCACGGACACACGGCAAGACCCAGCCAGCACGGGCCCAAGCCGGAAAGCGGGCAACCAAGCGCTCTGCAACCGCAAGCCGAGCCACAGTCATGGACGTGCCCACGTGTCAAGCGCGCAGCGACCAGTTTAGCCGCAACTGACCAACCACGGCTGGCGCCGGCCACTCCAGCCAACTGTCGACGCAAGCCCGTAACTCCGTCGCACGTTGTGGTTGTGGTTGTGGTGGTTGTTGTTGGTGGTGGTGGTGGCGGCGGCGGTGGTGGTGGTGGCGGCTTCGGCGGTGGTGGTGGTGGTGGTTGCTGCTGCTGCTGCTGCAGCTGCTGCATGTCTGATCATTCCTTGGAAAACAATGCTCTTTGAATGTACTTTTGCAACCAACACTCCGGAGCGCATTTGTGTTTTGGGACAGCTGTTAGGTTGACCAGAGCTAACATGTTGGCATCCTTTTAGCAAATGATTACACGGAAAAATGAAATAAAAGTCGGGCGGGTTTCAATCCGGTGCATTTGCTCGCATGTCCTCTCCTAGGATGCTTATGACTGCGTTCGGTGCTCTAGGCTGGACTGCATTCTTCACGGTGTAGGTCAAATCAGCTTAGCCAAGGCCAGCGAGGCCTTTGGCAAGATGCAGTTGCATTGCGGGGGGCTAAGCCTAAATCCAATTAGCAACTGTTCCAGTGGCCATGGCAAGTCATAAGCTTAGGCTGGACATGATGTCTATGAAAGGTCGGATACCAAGTCGCCTGTCTTGCTGAGCTCAAATGATAACTGTGATGCCCAGCTGAGGCGTAGCACCAGATGAGTTTGTTTTCAACAAGGTTATTAGCATTTGCGCAAGCAACAAGGAGACAGATGCAGTGATGCAGAGTTTGTAGACTTGGGAGAGCAAACCAGTTTTGCGAAATCAGGAGGGTCTGCCGGGTGCCAAGGATGTACCTGCGTGATGTTATATTCTTGTGATTCTTCCTGAGGCCATGTCTCCGCCTTCTGAACGACATCCGCCGGCAAGACCTGTCACCGGATGTGAGAGCCTGTCCTTAGCTCATTTTTTCGCCTGTCGCGAGAGGGGACTTGGCGGGAGCAAGGCAATACTGCCATTGGCGCACTTGCATGCAGCGGCCTCTGGGAGGAGGCACTTGGCTGTGGGTCAAAAATAGGGGAACCCCAAAATGGGTTGCCCTGGAAAATGCAAATAATTAGGCATTAAACCAGCGTTCCCCTGGTGGTTGAATTTTGCCCCATGCCACTTGTCAATATTTCTGGGTGCTTGGGGGCCGCACACCACTTCCCTTTATGTGCAGGCGCTACATGTGCTCGGCTCCATGGGCCGGTTGACTCGGCCTGACATTGCCGGGCTCTTGTGCAGCAAGTTCGGCGCAACATGCAATCTGCTAGGTTACGATGAACTCTGCGATCTCTGCCTGCGCCAAGAGCAGCAAATGGATCAAGGTGGACTTGATTTGAGCTGTGCAAGAGCTGTGGGGTGTTTGATAGGCCATTCAGCTGCTTGACGTGAGCAAGCCTGCTTCCTCAGTGGGAACACCGGCACTTTGCTTAGAGCCTTGCTTGCCACCCAGGCATGTGCAGCAGGGTCCTGACATGTTCACTTACGGCGCCGCCATCCGCGCGTGCGAGGTTGGTGGGATGTGCAGATGCTTTATCAACCCCGGATCAATACCCGACACACCAATTTTACGAATCTTGGGCTCTGGCGTGTGCCCTTCGCGGGTTGGGTTTCTTTCCAAGTTGCCCTGTCAGGGCAACTGGCGAGTGGCCGTGCAGCTGTTGGATGAGATGCAAGAAGGCAAGCTCCAGCCCAACGAGGAGCGGCCATCGCGGGGTGCTTCGCAGCAGCAGCAGCCTGGCTCGCAGGTGATTTCGGCCTCCACTGTGAGGGCCTGCTCGCGAGGTAACCCAGCCTGGCCCCTAGGGGCGTGAGCTCTGGAGCGAGAGTTCGGAGTTCAGGAAGCCAGCATCCAGCTCTTTGAGAGTCTGAAGCGCAAGGGCATCAGGCTCGCCTTAGGAGCATGATGCTTTGGTATCCCAGTCCTGTTCTGGTCAGGCAGAACAAGTTCTCCTACACTGCCGCGTTGTCCGCGCAGAAGCCTTATTGGCAAACTGGGGTGCAGGTTTGGAATGTTGACTGGACGTTCGAGCTTCGCTGGCAGGTGCCATGTGGATCAGTATCTTTGGTCGTGGTCCTTGTGGTAGCCTCTGAATGTTGCAGATGGAGAGTGTTGCAAGAGTGTTGCTAGACTATTGCGATGGTCTGAGGTGGTGCTTGCAAGAAATGAAGGCAGATGGGATTGAGATCGACATCGGAGCTCTCAACGCGGTTATGGGTGCTTGCCCAGCACTTGACTTTCCCAAGTCATGCTACTCACCTGTAGGCAGGGTTTTTTGCTCTAAGGTCAAAGTGCACACTACTGGGGACGCTTGCAGTACTGATCTCAGACTGCTCTGATCGCTTTGTGCAGTGACAGTTTCTCAAACACCCAGCACTTGACGGTGCTTGCCCAGGAAACAAGACTCTCAGCTGGTGGAGAGAGTCTTTGAAGAGCCAGCCCCAGTTTGTTTGGCTTCAACCGTTTTTCTTTTTGCGAGCGATGACATGTCCACAGGATGTTCGCTACTTACAGCTTGCCCCTGACGTGATCACGTACAGCCATGCCATGGCCGCGGCCAAGGAGGCGCAAGTGCGGAAGGTTTACCCTTAGTATACCTCTAATTAACAGCTGGAGCCTGACGTTCGGGGGGTCCTGGTTTGGACCATTCTCCTTTTAAAGACTTCGGCCCCCGAATGTCAGGCTCCGGCTGCTAATTAGGATGGGGTCCGAATCGGAGGCCGGGTCCTGGCAAAGAGCTCTCGAGCTGCTCAACGAAGCGCTGGGGCCTTGGCCAATGGTGTTTGGCCCGGGCGCGGGGGGAGTGGGGGACATATGGGTGTGGGTCAAAAAGAGGCACCCAAAATGGGTTGCTCTGAAAAATGCAAACAGGCACTAAAACCAGCAGTCCCCTGGTGATTTAATTCTGACCCACACCCATAGTTGCTTTTACCAAGGCATGCTGATCAGCTCCAGCAGTGACCTTAGCAGCTTTCTGTGCAGGTTTTGCTTGGTCAGACACAACACAGACGGACCGAGGCTGCGAGTAATGCGACTCAAGACTTACACTGTCAGGGGGTCACTTGATATTCCCATTTTTCCGGTTGGTCCGGTGTGCTAGTCCTAGTCATTTTGGGGTGATCGCCTGTGTCCGTTGGTGAGATAGTTGTTCGATGGATGAACTAACACACACCCACACATACACGCACATACATACACGCACATACACACACACATACACACACATACACATACGTACACATACATACACATACACATATACATTATGTATATGTATATAAATGTATACACACACACACACGCGCTTTGCAAAGCTTTGTAGAATTCCATTGGACTGCGATCATTCAAGCCAGGCTGGCTTTTACAGTGCATGTCAGCTCGAGGAAATGCTTGGCTAGTTTCTGACATCCACCATGGAACACGAGGTTCGGTTCGGGCAACCGAGGGGCAACCGCATGCCCAAAAACACAACCCTTCAATATATGTAAGGCCCCCCCCTCCCCTCCCAACTTTTTTATCGTTTTTTTCCCCCTCTTTTTTTCCGGGGCAAAGTTCTGAATAGTTCACAAAAAGCTGGGGGTTGCAGTCTTGCTTGTAGTACTTGTACTACTACCTGTAGTATGTAGTACTGCTTGTAGTACTACTTGCAGTACTACTTGTAGTATTTGTAGTACTTGTAGTACTGCTTGTAGTGCTACAAGTGCTTGCAGTACTGGTTGTAGTATTTGTAATGAATGCATTTGTTCTTGGGGGCTCTGGGGTGTTTGTTGATGCGAACCCTTTGCTAGTGTGGGTTTGGGGGCTTTGTGTGGGGACCTCATGTTGGACTGTTGGGGCATCACTGTTTGAAAGGACTTTGACGAGACATCTTTCTCGGGCAAGTTGTTTGTTTCTTTAATCTGGGGTCTGAAGCTTTGGCTCTGAACGTTCCAGGGTTAGAGCTTAAGTTCCCAAAGTGTAATGAATGCATTGTTTTCTTGGGGATTTGATACCTGACTTGTTTGATTCCGGATCTTGATTCCTGAAATTTTGGTCCCGGGGCAGTTTTTGGGGATGTTTTATCAATGTGGCTCCTGTGGAATTGGCCCCTGCTTCATGTAGTAGGTGAACACGGGTCTGGCTGGCCCAGAAAATTTATTAATTCGGGGCCATTTATTACACAAGTCGACATCGTTGATTTTGCTCTATCGTTGGTGGCTCCTTGCATATTGCCTATTTGCAATTTCAATTGTGGCATGTTTGCTGGGTGACCAATCGAAATTGCCCAGCCGGCTAACTGAGGAGGTGTTGGTTTTCATAAAGCCAAGAACAATGGACTGCCACGCACACACGCAGAGCCACTCTATACTGTTGCGTAGTACCACACCAAGGCCAGACAGCGCATTGTACACGCACGCAATCTCCGCGTGTGCAAGTGGTAGCAGTCTTGGCCCTAGGCAAAAGGCTATTGGCAATGATCCACATGCTTGGGTGCAGGTTGGGAAAACGCGCTTCAGCTGCTAGCGGCAGCCGCTGCATTAGGCCGCATTTGCAGGTGGATTGTGGTCCAGGCTGAAGTTTGCCAGGTCCAGTGACGTACCACTACAGCTCTGCAATGGCAGCCTGAACCGGGCTTAGGGAGAGTGACTGTGATAGCGACTGCAACACGTGAGCTCCACGCGGAGTGGGTCCAGGCGCGGAGGCGACACAGTGGGAACAAGTCAGTGCCATAGATGTGCAAAAGCACGGGCATACCATGTGACCCATGCCTCAAACTGTGCTAGCTGCCTTGGATGGCTAGCCACAAGGAAAACTGTTTGAAGGACTCCTCACGCTGAGACAGACACACACACACACACCCACACACCCACACACACACACATGTTTTAGGCTTGGTACAGTCAAGATATTTCCAGCGGCTTGCAAGCAAGGCTGTGGCGCTTGTCCCGGAAATGGCGGAGGATAGCCCGGCACGTTTGTTCCAGGCTTTGCGCACTCTCTGAACTCTGAACTGACCGCAACTGATGTGAATTCATGTGCCCAGGCAAGCTTGGAGCCTGAGGTTGTCACATATACCGTCCCTGCCCTAGCAAGTTTCAAGCACTGCAATCGACATTTGTTTGATGGCTCAGGCTTTGATTAGTGCCTACCTGAATGGCGGGCATTGGCCCATGGCATTGCAGCAATGCCCTTGGCTTCGAGCTATAGCTCCATGTCAAGCCCAGCATCAAAGGCTGCTTTCGGAGATGCAGAGGAAGGACTCCCAGCCGACAGCTGAGTCTGGTTTCACTATCCCCACCAGGTGGCTTCCGGTCAAACCTGAGCCCTGGATGTCGAAGGCCGAACCACATCACCTTCACCTCCGGGCCGGATCCACGCTCCGCAGTTGGCGTGCACGTCTTTTTTTTTCCGCTGAGGGTCAAGGCTTGCATGCCATCCCAGAATTTCGCCGCAGCCTTGGGGCCTCCCGGTGTCACGGGCAACGGCCAGCTGGTTTGTTTAAGGCCTTCGCGGTGAGATGGAAGCAGGAGATGGAGCGGCTGGGCGTGCAGCCCTACTTCACGACCTATGTGTACCTCGTCTCGCTTGCGGCGGAGGTATTGGTCTCAGATCATTTGAGCGCCCGAGAGGATGCCGAGCGGCCGATGGGGCCATGAGTCCTGAGAGATCTCTCACTTGATACGTTGCGCAAAGGTACGGGAGTGGAAATGGGTGGAATATTTTCTGGCAGAAGTCACGGTGAGGCAAGACATGCAATTAGCCTCACCTTCTCCCTGCACACTTCAAATCACTTGAATTGAAGCCAGGTATCCCAATGCCGAGAATTTTGACAACCGCCAGGCAGGAGAGCTCTTGACGCTTGATGGGTGCATTGACACAAACATGGATCTTTGCTTTTTGCGAGTCGTCTAGGCTTTGCCTTTCTTCTACTCACAGAAGCTGTGCTTGTTGGTTGAGTTACAACCGCCCATACTCGAAAAGCTTTGGCTCAGGGGTTTATGCCATACCTCACAGCCACACCACTCTCATATTGAATGATCTCACACTCAACAACTTGCCGAAACATGCTGAATACGCAACACAGTTTTCCAAAGGACAAGGCGTGCGTCAGCACTTCAAGATTGAGCGATATATATATATATATATATATATATATATGTATATACACATAATATACATACATACATGCACATATATATATATACACGCAAATGTATGCATATACATATATACATATATATGCGTATGTGTATATATATATATATATACACGTATGGTGACAATGGCGTTGGCAGATTGCGCTGCCAGCCGTGCCGCGTTGTCATGTCGTATCCGTGAGAGTCATGTGCTGTGAAGGCGGGATACGTGCAAGCTTTGCAGTATTGCCTGCCCATGTGCACAAAGAATTCAGGTTCCAGGAAGGGCCGTTTGAATGCGCCAGCGCAGTGCTTCTCCGTTGAAAGCCGCAGGCGTGCCCTTCACTTCCACACACACACAAACGTTATTCTAGCAGCTTTTCCGTAGCTCCTGCTTCTGCGTGACAGGTGTGGTCACAGACGGCACGCGCGGGGAGGTGTGGCGAGCAGTGGCTTTGCAGGCCATGCGGCTTGCCCTTTGAATCACATGACAGTGCGGATCACTCTGTTCCAACTGCTATTCGGCTTTTTTGCCTTTCATTTCAGCATATGTCGAATCGAAGGGTTATGTCATCCAGTGGAAGCAGGCGCACTTGCTGGGCAAGCCTCCTCGACCGAACCGCACCCGCAGCGCGTCGGCGCGTCAGGTCTTGGCCAGAAAACCATGCTGCTGTAGTGCTTGGAGTGTTGAGTACGTGCAGGACCGGCCAGACCCATCACCGACTGCGCGCAGTGACTCAACCAGGAGCTTTGTCCGGTGCGTTTGCATTGGCTTTTTGGCACCCTCGGCTTTCCTTTGACAGAGGACCAATGACTTCAGCAGTTCAACCAACCATTGTGCCAGGAGTGCTCCAAGCGCGTTCAGCCAGGCTCTCGAGAACAATCAAGCGTGCAGCATGACCCCCTCTTCGCTCTTCTCTCCGCACATCTCCCCAGTCTTCGCTCCGCTAAGCCTTTTTAGTGCTCGTCGCTGCGCTTTTCTCTTTGCTCCGCTCTTCTTCCCACTTCTGTTATTTCCATCGCACCCTTCGCTCTTTGCTCCATTCAGCTCTCCGTTCTCATATCTTATGCGCTCTGCTTGCACCCTGCCGTGTCTGTTGCGCATTGCTCCCCAGAGGACGCAGGGCGGTTGGAGCACATTGACTGTTGTGAATCGGCCCCTAAAAATCAGCCGGCTACGCCCTTGCGCGGACGCTTGCTTTTGTTTGCAACCGCTGGCCCAAGTTTCACCCACTTGCTCGGGGAGTGGGACTAGAATGTGCAGACATCAACGTTTTATGGATGGAAGCGTTTCGCCTTCCTGTTGCCCAGGGCATGCAGAGATCTCTTATGACGAGAAGGTTCGACGTCACGAGGCGTGTTGGCGTTTGCTTTTTGTCGCCATCCGAATTCGGAACCGTGCAAGGCATCTCTGAACCGTGCAAGGCATCTCTGACCCTCGCCCAGCGCATGGGCCTGGTGGCTCCGCCAGCACAGCCCCTGACCAGCGAGCCGCAGCCCGAGGCGTCGTTGGCTTTGTGGCCTCGCAGTGCGCTAAGGCAATGGGAGCAGGTGAAGCAAGCCTCCGACCAGCGGGAAGACAGCACAGTGCCATGCAGCATTTGCAGTGTGCCCAAGACATCTCAAGACTTGCCATGATGGCAGTGATCCAGGTCTTGACGATTTCCGGACACGACCCCAAGTCATTCTGAGCTGGGGCCTTGCTTTTGCAACCAGCACGTCGTTCTATGCCTAGTCCGCTCCAGGCTGTAGTCATGTCTTCCATGGCGAGCTTGGAGCTTATTGTTGCGTGGCGATGCGGGTACGGGCAGACTGTGGTGTGGCATGTCTAGGTGTTTGGGCAGCTTTGAGAGATTCGCCGGCAAGCGGCACTGCCCGCTGTGCCCGTGGGCTCATCTCAGCTTGTCATGAAAGGAGCACATGCGTAATGAGAGGTCGATGCCCTTACTTTGATGCTACCATACACCATACCGGACTTATGGCCCGGATCTCAGGGTCTCACCGTGGCCTCTTCGATTTGGCCTTCAAAACCTGTGAGGTTTGGCGCAAGAAGTGCGCTGGGCGCATTCAAAAGGCCTGGCGGGGCTATAAGAGCCGCGACGAGCCTTGGGCCCGGACTCGAAGCAGGGCATCGAGCAAATGTGCCAACTGTGAATGCGCGCTCAGAGTTTGCTGCATTTAGATGCAAGGCTTTATTCGCAACTACGACAACCCGATGTTCGCCTAGGAGCTCCTTGCATGTGCGCCCAGCAGACTTTAATTCCCAGTCGAGATCAGTCCACTTTGGTTGGAGCATATCAGGCATGCCATGACGTGAGTGAGGCATCGCCGTTTCTGTGGAAAAGCGCTTCAGGCACGGCTCGGCGGTGACAGCAGGCTGCAACTTGATGTGGCATGGGTGCACCACCCATTTTAGTCTATTCTAGTGGAGATCGGGATGTTCACTGGGGGTACGGGGTTTTGACCCATGACCATGTTCAGGCGCTTGGCGGCAAGCTGGAGAAGGCGTGCGAGGCATTCGGAGCGGTCAATTCGGGGCCCAAGTTGCGGCCAAGACGTGCAGGAGCATGAAGACTCTCTGGAGAGGTTCCTCCAGGACACGACGATGGGTTTGCCCTGCTCTTTATTTGGGGGTGGCCCTCCATGGCTCTGCTCTCAGCACGGAGGAGTTGGATGGCAGCGTGGCGGAGAGCTCCGCGGCGCTGCGCGCGCGGCCCAAGAGTCGGAGTCGGAGTCGGAGTCGGTGACTGGACCTTGAAAGTAGCTGCGCCTTGAAACTGCCAACTTAAACATGGATTATGGTAACCCACAGTTCTGGACTTGTGTGTTCCTTTTTTTCTTTCTCAGGGTGGTTCTTTCGAATCCAATGTGCCAGTATGGCCGTGAATTTGAATTAGGGACCCATTGGTGGACATCATTGAGGTTGGGGTTTATGTCCAACCACTGTTGAAGGGTTCCCCCCCCGCCAAAAAAAAAGGGGACAAACAAACGTAGTTCCATTTAGGGACGGCTTGGACCATGGGTATTTTTTTCCCTGTGGGAATGTTACCATTTTTTTGATAGTGGGAATGTTATCATCTTTTTATAGTGGCAACAACCCAATGGTCATCCCATGTTTTATGGAGCTTTTGATCAACCCCCACTTCAATGGAAGTTCACTTGTGGCCTCCCCTCAGGAGAGGGCCTTTGCAGCTTCGAGCGTCTGCATGCCACACCGATGAGCTCTGCAGGCGGTAGCTCAGACAAAAGAGGCACAGCGTGGGCTCAGAGAGATGGTAGGTGTTCACGCAGCTTCAGCTTCCTCCCAGGAGCGCGTGCTGTTTTGCTTGTCGTTGAGACCTTCGATTCTGAAGGAGGGCCAAAGTAGCCATCCGAAGAGCCAGAGCCTGCCCAGCAAGGCTGAAGGCGGGGGAAAGCTTTGCAAGCACCTCCAAGTCCTGCGATTGGCTCGTCGAGAGGGACGCACTATGAATCTGCTAGTGTGCAATGGCTCACTTCCAGCCCCTGTCCCGATCCTCTCCTCCTTCTCCCCACCCGTGCCCTTTCCTCGCCTCCCCTTGTCTCCTCTCCTCCTCTCCCTACTCTCGTTGTGCCCTGCGTTGCTGTGAGGGGAGCCCTCCGAGTGGGCGGCCGCCAGAAGGGCTGTGCTGAGCAAGGCACTCAGCAACAAAACCTCTTGCCAGCATTTTGCGAGTCAGAACCACTCTCCGGCCAAGGTCGTGGCGAGGCCGTTTAGGGAACCTGAAACCTTTTGCAGCTCCTCTTGCGATCTTGCAGGTGGACTGCCCCATTTGCTTTCAGCTCTGCGACTTATCCAGCGGCAACCTCAGAGTTGGCAACCGGCGACCACGGTTGCTGGAGGCTGGACGCTTGTTTTGAGGTCAAGGTAATCGGGTGGAGCTTTTGTCCTGCTCACATGCCTGGCCCTCGTGTCGATTTCTTGATGCTTGGATCCTGATACCACGTGCCTGAGGTATTCCATCGCACCTGCTTGGTGTCCTTCGAGTCCTTTCATGTGTTTGAGGTTGGTAAACTTCTCATTCGGACAAAGAGCTTGCCGTTGACCAGGTTCACCTTTGCAGGGCTCCCAAGAATGTCACCGCAGCTTGGGCCAAGCATTGGCGCTGGCCTTGAGGTCCGGTTTGCCGCCAGACCTACGAACGGCGGCCTTGGAATCTGGAGGCCCGAGGTGAGGCAAGGCCTCGGCCGCCCCGGCCCGGACGCGGACGTGACGGACGTGACGGACGTGGGCGGCAGGCGGCTCAGAGGCCGGACATGTTTTCTGTGTGACGATGGATGGATACTTGGGGTTGATGACGGAGGCTAGTTGGGCTGGACAGGCCAAACTACCGGATTCTCCACGCCTGAGGAAGAACCTTAGGCCTTCAAGTGATGGTGCAAGAGCCACCATCCATCGCTGGCCCAAAGCGGCCACAACATTCGCGAAAGGCTGGCGTTCAGAGCAGGAGAATCCTCTCCTCTCCTGTGCCTTGGGGGTTCTGCATGCTCCATTTCAAAGGCTCAGCATTTCAAAGGCTGCGAGCGTCGCCATGTGTCGCCAGCTCTACAACCTCGTCCTTCTGAAATGCCTCCAGTACGGCGACTCTGCCAGGGCGTTGGATTTCTGGCAGGAGCTCCTTCTGCACTCCGAACTTCGGCTGCCTTTTTTGTTCTTGGCGAGGAGACACACACGGGCATTGCTTCCTGCAATGCGGTGCTCGCAACCTGTGAGCCGGCGCGCGCCTTAAACAGCTGCCATTTGCGGGTTTTCATTGCGCTCCAGGAGATGTCCATTGCCGTTTAAGCATCGACTGCAGGAGATGGACTGGCCAGAGTGGGTGGAAGCCTGCGGCGAGCCCCGGCCTGAAGCTTTGGGCTCTCCGAACTTCGTGTCACAAACGCGTTGTGAGAGGCTGGGTCCTGCCAGCTGGCTGCAGGCTCGCTGGACGAAAGGTGAAGGACCCAAGGAACCCATCGATGGCACCGTGACTGGTTGCCCCATGGGTTTGACGTGATAAACCCATGCCTCCGCTTACCATACCAGGATTGCCACCTTTTTCATTATTTGTGAGATGTCCTACTATGGGATCCATTAGATGGAAGATTTGCTTGACCCCCCCCCAATGAGTGCCAAGCATTGCTCATGTCTCGAAGTTGCAGGCAGTCATCAGGTCGGCGTCCCGTGCCACGCTCGCCTTGGCACGCGGGCACGCTCCTCGTATGAGGGTCCCAGGTATTGTGAGCACATTGGAGAGTTTAGCGCCAGGAAAACTGTGGGACATGGACCCGGATGGCAGCAGGATGCTTTGGGTCAAGTGGCAAGCAGCTCAAAACACGTTTTTGTTTTTGTTTAGATGTTACCCATCTGATTCAGAATATGTTTCGACCGATCCCCAAGGCGTTGACCATGGATGTGCTGTCCTGGCATGGTGCTGCCCTTGATCAGAGGCTAAGCACGATGTGGACACTGCCAGCGACGTGTGAGGCCTTGCCGCCAGCATCTCACAAGTGACAAACCTCTTTGCCGAGAATGTCTTGGAGTTCGTCCTGGAGGCCAGGATCTTGCCTTCTAGGGGTACCTTCTCCATTCTTTCCAGGGATCCGTTCTAGAAAAGCTCCGGAAACCCAGGGAAAACGGCTCCGGTGTTTGGAAAGAACGAGGGTTGAAAAGAATGGACAAGGAATCAACCCCTAGACTTGTGGCAAAGATGGGGAGAGGCGCAATTCTAGGCCGGAAGTAGGAAAACAGATGCACACAGCAGGCGCAGTTATTGATGCAGACATGGGCACGCATTCAACTGTGCGTACACAGACGCACGGGCACAGGAGCAAACATCAGCAAGCCAGACTCAGAGAGAGAGAGTGAGAGAGAGAGAGAGAGAGTTACAAATATCAACACACACACACACAGTAGCTCAGATGCCGATACAGACAGTAGTGCAGACTCTGACACACGCACACACACACACACACGCACAGAACAGGCAGAGACATTGAGACACAGGTGCAAAGAAGAAAGAACTCTAAGACCCCAGACACAAAGACACAAAGATATTAATGGAGACACGCAGAGTGAAGAAACATGTTCAAACAGACAGAGAGTCATACGCACGCACACAGTGTGCAGTATGAGCGTGCTGTTTGCACGTGTTGCGCACATTTTGTTTACTGAGTTTGAGAAGGCCATTATTGCGGAGACCGACGAAACTATCCTGTACAAGTCCTCGACTGGGCGGACAAGCACTAGGCACTGGGCATAATCAGTCCGATCCGCTTCGACGGATGCATCCTAAATTGCGTGAGGCTGCGGGAGCCCATCCTGAAGGGCTGCCAGCTTCAAAATGCTGGACACTCGTGAAGTTGGGTGTGGTTCCAGTGTATCCATGAAGACTTGACTCAGCTCAGTGGAAGGATTGTCAAGTTAGAAGGAGCAGCAGAATGGCAAGATCATATTTTATCGGAGCCAAGCTAGAAGGTGCTTTTGAGTCGCCTCAGCGTAGAAAGCACAACTGCACTTGTCCGATCAAAAGTGAGAGAGAGGCCAGCTCGTGAATTCAACGGCTTTGCATTGGGATGCAAGAGCCGAGGTCATGCTCAGTAGCTCGTTTACGAAGGAAGCCTTGCAGAAGCTGCCAGTCACTCAGCTGGCCAGGTGTACTTGCCTGCGCCCTTGTCTTGATTTATACGGCCATTGGTGGAAACGTGGCAACCCTCGAACAAACCGGTGAGATAAAGATGTGGGACGAATGCGATCTGCAAGGCAGCTCGCAGCTGACGAGTCATGGCTTCCTGCTGCACGGTTGCAAGCTCGCAGAGGGCTTCCCGCGCAAGACCAAGGCACGGCGCATTTCCGAGCCCAAAGCTGATTCTGTTCGATTTCATACCGGAAGCCATTATCCACACTCTACTTAAAAGATAAGGTTAGTGCCAAGAGCTGTCAAGATCTCGGGGGCGGCCTATCGAAAATGCCGACCGCGCGGTTTGTT
>CAUJNA010000713.1:603062-833062 GCA_963377175.1 Effrenium voratum | reverse complement strand
TGTATGTGTATGTATGTATGTATGTCTGTATGTATGTATGTATGTATGTATGTATGTATGTATGTATGTATGTATATGTATATATGTATATATGTATGCATGTATGTATGTGTTTAATATATGTAATATGTGTAATTTGTGTATGCATGTATGTATGTTTGTAATGTGTGTATGTTATGTTATGTTTTGTTATATGTTTTGTTATGTTATGTTATGTGGGTAATGCTATGTATGTAGTGTATGTATGTAATGTAATGTAGCGCAACGTAGGCCCGCTGAGCCCGTTGGGCTCGTCGGGCCCGTCGGGCCCATTGGGCCTGTTGGGCTTGTTGGGCCCGTCGGGGTCGTTGAGACCGCTGGGCCCGTTGGGCCCGTTGAGCCCGTTGAGCCCGTTGGGCCCGTTGAGCCCGTTTGGCCTGTTGGGCGCGTTGGGCCCGTTGAGGTCGTTGGGCCCATTGAGCGCGTTGGGCGTGTTGAGCCCGTTGGGAGCTTGGGCCTGTTGAGTTCGTTGGGCCCATTGAGCGCGTTGGGCGTGTTGAGCCCATGGAGCGCGTTGGGCCCGTTGATTTTATTGAACTGACCGGTTTAACACCTGGGTTCTGACTGCACTAAGTGACGGGTTTTTTGCTGCACTAAGTGACCTGTTTAGCACTTGGGTTCTGACTGCACTAAGTGACGGAATTTTTGCTGCACTAAGTGACCTGCTGACCCATACAGACTCACATACATACATACCTACCTGCATACATACATACATACATACAGACGGACAGACAGACAGGCAGGCAGGCAGGCAGACAGACAGGCAGGCAGTCAGTCAGACAGACAGACAGACAGACAGAGAGAGACAGACATGCGTGCGTGCATGCATACAGACTCACATACATACATACCTACCTACCTGCATACATACATACATACATACATACAGACAGACAGACAGACAGACAGAGACAGGCAGACAGGCAGACAGGCAGACAGGCAGACAGGCAGACAGACAGAGAAAGACAGAGACAGACAGACAGGCAGACAGACAGGCAGGCAGTCAGTCAGACAGACAGACAGACAGAGAGAGACAGACATGCGTGCGTGCATGCATACAGACTCACATACATACATACCTACCTGCATACATACATACATACATACATACATACATACATACATACATACAGACAGACAGACAGACAGACAGACAGACAGACAGACAGACAGACAGACACACGGACAGACAGACAGACAGACAGACAGACAGACAGAACAGACATACAGACAGACATACAGACAGACAGACATACATACATACCCCTCCACACTCTATTAGTCGGGTGTGCTGCCTAGGTGGGCCAGTGGCCCCTGCTAGTCTCATCGGGAAACTTGAGCTTTGTCACTGCTTGGTAAGTTTTTTTTGGCACCAGCGCCTTCCGAGCTCCACCTCACTGTGGTGGTGCACTCATACCGGGCCCTGGCTGACTGTTAGGCTTGACCCACTTTCATCATCCTGCCTCAAATCCAGTGCCGCCTCCATTGCTAAATGGCTAAACAGTGAAAAGTTTGGCTAGTGTTTTCTCGCAGGAAGTGGGCATCAAGAGTGGGCAGGCACGCTGAATTGGATGCCTGGCGTTGCTGGTGCTCGCGCTGCTCTGACAGGTTCGCATGTACATGTCCTACATTCCTTGCCTGGCTTGCTTGGCCCAGCTCTACCAGCTGCGCAGCACAGGCTTGGCATTGCTCGACCCCTTGCTTGCCCCTGCCTCTTGCGCAGGTCTGAAATTGCAGATTGGCTTCGATACTTGGCGAGAGACGCGTCATTGGGTCGGCTGAGGCCTGGACTTGGCAATTTGCAAGGCACACCTGGAAGTTGCAGGCTCAATCTTGTGCTGATCAAGGCGCCGCGTACCTTAAAGCATTGTGTCAGCCTCAGGAGCCCGTCCACCTTGCCAAACGCAGGCATGCCCTCGAAGAGCTCTGAGATCTGCGGACTCGCGACGACGTGAAGCGGACAGCGCAAAGACGAAGCGAAGAGCTGGAAGCTATGAAAGCCCAGAGCTGTATCGTGGCTCACGTGAAGGACCTAGACATGATGACGCAGACGCTGGGGCATCGAGTGAGAAGCGTGAGGAAAAAGACTTAGGCATGAGGCCGGCTTTCCGATCTCTTACTTGACAACAGCGCGCAGTTCTTGTTTCATCGAAGGTTCCAGGGAACATTCCGCAGCGTTGCTGCTTAAGCCTGGTGGCTGCGATTCGGCGGCATGTCATCTTCTTCATGCTCCTCGCCGCAACATGTCCCTGTACGTGGCATATCTTGAGGGAGGTACTTTGCGAGCGTAGCTTCGAGTCATTCGGACTGCAAACCGCTTGATCTGTTTGGGCCCAGGCCATACATTGCTCCTCTGAGCGGGAGCGCTCCTTTGGGCGTTTCTGGCGCTCTTGGCTCTCTTTCTGGTTCGGTGTCGGAGCTGCCTGGCAGCATGGGCAAACGCCGCATGTTTTGAGGGCTGGCAGGAGTGGCCTTGGCAGCTGAGGCATGCGGGCAGTTTTTGACCCGGACCTGTTGAAAAGGGACTTGGAAGCCAAGCTTCAGAGGTTGATCGAGGAGGAGACGTTCGCCGAGGAATGAATTGAGTCATTCAACTGGCGTCCACTAAGCACAAGCACCAAACCTTGAACCCCTTGCCCCTGAATCTATGTTTGGAGGCTGAACACATAGGGCGGCCTTCCCAATCAAGTCGAAATGGGAGGTGCAGGAGGCTTCCAACAGTCTGCTTGTAGGTGACATAGCCACAATGGTGTCAGGAGCGACAAGCTCAGAGTCGAGAGCGGGATGGTCACCCGTATCATGCACTGAGTTTTCAAATTCCCTGCCAAGCTGGAGAGGCCGCGGATCATTTTTTGCTCTTGGCGTTCCTTCGCACGGATTTGACTGCCTCAAGATTCGACATTTTCGACATCCCATGGGGACGGGCGAGAGGTGCTACCCTCCGAGCTAGTGCCGGTCCATCAAAGATGCTCTGCAGGCCCGTGATTGAGGTGTCCAGTGTGGAAAGGCTTGTGGGTGCCACTTCCCTAAGCAAATCGATTTCCCAGAAGCCATGAGAGAGGAACATCTGATTTTTCTTTGCTCGTTTTTGTTTGTCGCGGTCTGCTTGAGAGCCAGGGACGCCCAGCTTCGACCCGCTAGCAGCTCTGATGGAGCCACCGCCTTCTTTGGGAACTCGTGGACATCCGAATAGGTGTGCTTTGGCTTCCAGACGTCTTTTTTTTTTTTGGGGGGGGGGGGGCATCTGGGACTTGCGTCTTCTAGCGCAATATAATCGTTCCTTGCACATCGGAATTATTTGCAGCCCTTGATCTTCTTGTGACAGGAAGGCTTCAAGCAATCATGCGGGGAAAAATCGTGTTTACTCTTCCTCGAGATAAATAACGTTGACCCATATTAACCAACCCCAGTTTATTAGCAATTCCCACTAAACCCAAGGACACCCCCTATTAATGCACTGGGGTTGATTAATATGGGGGTCAACAGTACGATGACTTTGTGGTGTTCCGTTGCTCTTCGTGCTCCGACTCTCAGGCAAGCCGGCCTGCCGCTTTTTTAGACGAAGAGGCGGGTGCAGAGATGGCCCAGATCTTAGTTTTTGACAAAAAAGCGCTTCGGCAGCTCACCGAGTCCGACCTTTGCTGAGGTGTCAATTGCAAATTCTGTGGCCTGGCATCGCGTTGGCACACTTTTTTTGCGCGAGGGTGGTCATCCTTTGCTTGCAGGTCACGAGTGCGTTGTCTCGGAGCCTGAGCCGAGCTACATTGGCATGGCCGCGTGCAAGTGCTCGGCTCAGATTGGATTTGTAGTTGCGTATCTTGGGACTGAATCGCCAGGCATGGCTCAGCGTTCACAGCTCCAAGTGCAGCTTGAAGCAAAGAGCCACCATGCATGACATGGCAGGTTTCACGTCAAAACGGTACTGCCTCATTTCCAAACGGAAAATGGATGTCAACCTGGATGGGCGGGCAATTTCAGGAACGGGATGCGAACAGCTTAAATGCGAGTGACAGCCGGTCGGCCCTGACTGAGGGACCAGTTCCACCAGGCGCTATGAAAAGACCAGCCGCTTTGGAGGAGTACCCATCCGAGGGCTCCAAAGGACATCCCCTGACTTGTGCGTCGACTGCTCAGTGATTCCTGAAGTCACCGATGAGTATGTCAGAACGCATTGAAACCTGTAAGAACTTTTTTTGTCTTGGTGGACGAGCTTGCTTTCAATCCCGCTTGTACGCTTTGTTTTTTTGCCTTGAGGCCCGCCTGCAAGTACAACTCCAAGTCCAAAGGATGCAAAGACGGAGCGAATTGCGACCACTGCCACTTATGCAGATGGAGGCGTCATGCCTCCGGTAGCAGCGGCGGGGGCAGGGACCTTAATCCACTTCTAGCTGCGGAGCCACACTCTGAACCCTGAGGCTATACTCTGGACACGCACACCACTTTTGTTTGAGGCAGTGACACAGTATTGCACTATAGTTCAATTTGTGCTGCTTCTCGCGCTCGTAAATTCAAGGAGTCTAATGGAAACTCCTTGCGACCTTCGGGATGCAAACACTCCATGCTGCAAGTTGGAGATGCGGAGTGGCCGCGCTAAATCCAGTGCTTTTCATCCTGCAAGGGAACAGGCAGCGCCGACTTGCAAGGGTCTTCAAATGATCTCCTTGCTCGCGCGGCCCTGCCAAAGCAGCAGTCGGTGCGTCCGATTTGCAGCTGGTTGAATTTTTGGCTTTCGCAATGGTCAGGTAACCCTGAGTTGGTGGTTGGAATTGCTGGTTTGAGATTTGAACCCCTGGTTCTTGTAGAGGGTAAATGGGAAACCGCCCCTAAACCACCAAAACCACCAATCCAAAACCGCCAATTGGAGAGAAGCTGAAATGGGGAACGTCTGTGGGACTATTGAGCCCATGGATGAGTCCCGGTGCCCGATTTCAGGCTCTGTGAATGGATGTGCGAATGCACATTCTCCTGTCCCTCGCGCTGAGACTTTCGTAGCGTTTCGAAGGCTTTATTTTAAGATTGTTTGTTTTTCGGCCACTCGACTATTGTGCTAGGGCGAGTTTTGCCTTATTGATTCTGTCCACGTTTTCGTGAGTGTGATCGTGGTGATGTGGGATTCACTTGGATCTGCCTGTTTCAACATTGCTGATCGTCGCCAGTCCTTTTGCATGGCTGCAATGGGAAGCTGCCAGTGCTTTTGACAGGCGGACGAGGGTCTGCCTGGCCACATTCACATGTCATTGAGATCTTGGGGCCCAGGAAAAGATAAGCCACATGGACATGAGGTCCGGCAATCTTGAAGAAACCGAACAAGTATGTAAAAATTACGGCCTGCCGGCATATGTGCAGGAGTCTTCTTTTTAGACTAAGATTTGGATTTACTCACCAAGTATGATATCAGCATGATGTCAGTAGGGAACTGATGCAGCCTTTGGTAAGTTTGGCAAACGACTCCGCTAAGTCGCCGAAGATGATGTTTATGTCAGGTCAAATGCACTCATACCCTTCCCTGTATGTTGCCCGAAACGGAGGCCATTCTGTTGGCCTTTGATCCGGCAGATAATCTCGATGGTATGCGAGCTGCATCTCTTGACCCGTCACCGTACAGCCCAAACCCGAATCTGGCACTTGGGAGGCGTGGGATCCTGAAGTTGAAAAGCTGCGTCCGCTCGGCCACGCGCACCCGAGTCGCGACGCACGCCACTTGCCCGTGACGCTTGCCTTGCCCGGTTGCCTTCAGAGGTTAAATGTCAAGTCGCACGTGGTCCGACATAGTCCAAGGCATACCGACACCCCACATATTCAAACATCCGCCAGCTCAGGCTGCATTGCACGCAACGCACATGCCAAGAGAATCAAAGCAAGTCTTGCATTTTGGGTTGCCATGGCAGGGACGCCTCCAAAGGTGCGCAGGCAGTGCCACTGCGCAGTCGCTGGCCAAATGGGCAGGTCTTTCACTTCAAGCTGGTCCTCCTGGGAGATGCGTCGGTTGGCAAGTCTTGTCGGGGAGCTCAGGCGTTTTGCGACACAAACAAAACGCACAGACCAACAAACCAACCAAGCAACCAACAAAAAAACACAAAAAACTAACAAACAAACCAAAAAGCAAAAAAGCAAACAAATAAACAACAGTTGTGACCTAGTGTCGTCATGTGGACTTTTCCACAAGGTTTGTTGGACAGCGTTACCCCGATTAATTCGGGGTGGTGGCGGGAATTTAATGCCCGGGATGTCGCGCAACTGCCTTTGTGGGTTTGCTCCACCGCTGACGGCGGTAGTGTCCAGCTGTTTGCGGACGCATGCGAGCAGTTAAATCCTATCAGTAAATGGCACGCTCCACCCGTCATATGACGGGCTCCTCGTGAGGGGGGTGTGATTAGCCATGGTTCATATCATCATCAGGGATCATGGGGGACGTCGCGTTAGTGACCGACCTGTGGTGTTTTGGCTCAAGTTTTGGGTTCCGTCGCGCCTCGAATGGGCGTCGCCGAACCCCTGCGTCGACCGACGGCATCTCGGGGGAGAAAGAGACCTCGGGCCGCCGCCAGGTTGGTAGGGACCAGTCGTGCGGCCTGTTGTCGACCAAGGTTGCGGGTTAACCCTTTTCTTGTTTGGTTTGTTTTCCTTTGGTTGTTGTTCTCTGGCGTGTGGGAAACCCTGATCTTTGGGACCGGGGATTGGTTTGCTTTTGGGGGACCTTTCTTTTGTGGCTTGTTTACCCCAACTTACCCATTGCCTGGGCACAGGCTCGTGCCCGAATCACAGGTTATCAGCCGTACAAACAAACAAACAAACAAGCAAGCAAACAAACAAGCAAGCAAGCAAGCAAGCAAGCAAGCAAACAAACAAACAACCAACCAACCAACCAACCAAGGAAGGAAGGAAGGAAGGAAGCAAGGAAGCAAGCAAGCAAGCAAGCAAGCAAGCAAGCAAGCAAGCAAGCAAACAAACATACAATCAAACAAGCAAACAAACAAACAATCACACACACAAACAAACAAACAAACAAACAGACAAACAAACAAACAGACAGACAGACAGACAGACAGACACAGACAGACAGACAGACAAACAAACAAACAAACAATCAAACAACCAAACAACCAAACAACCAAACAACCAAACAACCAAACAACCAAACAACCAAACAACCAAACAAACAAACAAACAATCAAACACACACAAACAAACAAACAAGCAAGCAAACAAACAAACAAACAAACAAACACACACACACAAACAAACAAACAAACAAACAAACAAACAAAACAAAACAAACAAAACAGTCAAAACAAACAAAGCAAACAAAACAAACTAAACAACCAAAACAAACAAAACAAACAAAACAATCAAAACAAACAAAACAAACAACCAAACAAGCAAACACACAAACAAACAAACAAACAAACAAACACAACCACCAAAAAACACCAAAAACACAAAAACACACAAAAACACAACCACAAACACAAACACAAACACAAACACAAACACAAACACAAGCACAAGCACAAGCACAAACACAAGCACAAACACAAGCACAAGCACAAGCACAAGCACAAGCACAAACACAAGCACAAGCACAAGCACAAGCACAAGCACAAGCACAAGCGCACAAGCACACGCACAAACACAAACACAAACACAAACACAAACACAAGCACAAACACAAACACAAACACAAACACAAACACAAACACAAACACAAACACACAAACACAAACACAAACACAAACACAAACACAAACACAAACACAAACACAAACACAAACACAAACACAAACACAAACACAAACACAAACACAAACACAAACACAAACACAAACACAAACACAAACACAAACACAAAAACAAAAACAAAAACAACAACAAAAACACACAATCAAACACCCACACACAAACAAACAAACAAACAACCAACCAAACAAACAAACAATCAATCAAACAAACAAACAAACCAAACAAACAAACAAGCAAGCAAGCAAGCAAGCAAGCAACCAACCAAGCAAGCAAGCAAGCAAGCAAGCAAGCAAGCAAACAAACACAAAGCAACACAAAGCAACACAAAACAACACAAAACAACACAAAACAACACACAACAACACAAAACAACACAAAGCAAAACAAAACAAAAACAAACAGTCAAACACAAACAAACAAACAAAGAAACAAACAAAGAAACAGACATTCAAACAAACATTCAATCAAACAAACAAGCAAGCAAGCAAGCAAGCAAACAAACAAGCAAGCACAAAACAACACAAAACAACACACCACAACACACAACAGCACAAAACAGCACAACACAAAACAAAACAGAACAAAGCAATACAAAACAAAACAAATCAGAACAAAAAGCAACAAAAACAATACAAACAAACCAACAAGCAAGCAAGCAAACAAACAACCGCTTGAGCATGCAGAAACTGTTGACCCCGAGGCTTAGTTGTCCGATTTGCCAAAGGCGCTGGTTGGTCGCTGGTTGCCAGTTTTTGGTCCGCAAGTCTATTTTGCTTGGCTTTCGGGAAGGAGAGTTCTACGAATACCAGGCGAGGTCGCCTGGATTGCGCACACGTGCGGACGTGGACGCTTGGGTCGTCCGCGGTGCGCACCTTGAGCCTTGAGGAGCCCACCATCGGTGCTGCTTTCATGACCCAGACTGTGAGTCTCAGCTCAGAGGCCGGCGTGTGGGACATGCGCTAGTGACTACCTTTGAGCCAAGGTTGCACGTTTCAAGTGTGAGTCAAGGATGACTTGAACTCTTAAGACGCGGGCTCGCTTGGTTTGCTGGACGTTTTGGTGAGGCCAAGGAAGGAACCATTTGGTGTTGCGTCGCAGTCTCGTAGGTGGTGAAGTTCGAGATCTGGGATACAGCTGGGCAGGCTGGACATCATCAATGGCACCCTTCTCTGTAGTTTTCCCAGCAGTCCGGGCTTCCGCTTCAGGAAAGGTACAAGAGCCTGGCTCCCATGTCCGACCCCCTGTGGCCGTGTCAACATTCTTGCGCCAGCGGTTGTAGCGGTTTTCAGACGGACTTTCGGATTCCATGTCCATGTCGCCATGGGTGTGGGTCAAAAATGGGTACCCAAAAGGACCAAAATGGGTTGCCCTGGGTAATGGAACCAAGGACTAAAATCTGCGGTCCCCTGGTGGTCCAATTTTGACCCATAGCCCCATGTTGGCTTTCACCTTATCCAAGGTACTACCGTGGAGCAGCAGCTGCTGTGATCGTGTTTGACATCACCTCTCGGGACGGTTCAGCTGGTTTGCTTCTTGATTCCATGCCACTCACTCTACCCACTCGCAAACATGGGGACTGATGGGTGTTTGACAAGCAGCCTAGAACGTCCAGGACAAGTTTTGAGATCCTGTTCAATGGATCCGTAGTTTGGCGTATGTTGGGAAAACACTTGGAATTGGCCAGTCCGAAGCAATTGGAGGAATCCTTCGATGCTGCGAAGTCGTGGGTCTCGGAGCTGCAGAACACGGACTGCGGCTCCGTGAGAAGCAATTGACAGCTTGTGATGATTCAGTCCATGTGGCTGTGGGTCAAAACCAATGGGATCCCATTTTGGGGTAGGTGCACCACCCATTTTAGAACCTATTTTAGTGGGGATTGGGATGTTCACTGGGGGTATGGGATTTTGACCCATGACACACCATATAGCCCGCACTTTCTCCATAGGGGAGACAAGATTTCCGTGTTGGTGTGCAAGACGAGACATGCCATCCGTGGCGGTCATGTCGTACTGAAAGGCAACACCGCCAAACATGTGTTCCTCATGGCCACTGGAAAGGCACTCCTATGAGGACACGCTAATCGCGCTGGCGGGCAACAAATCTGACTTGGAGGCGATGACTTGCTCAGAGAAGTATCAGGCAGTGTCCTAGGTCGTGTTTAGTTGGTTTTATGGCTAGCCGTGGCGGCGGCAGCAGCGACAGCAGCAACAGCAGCAGCACTTTTGCCCACCTTCGATTTTCTAGAACGAGCAAGGAGCTGCTTGTCAGTAGAAGGGAGCTCCCTCAAAATGGGTGTGGGTCAAAATCAAACGACTAGGGGACCGCAGGTTTTAGTCAGTAGAAGGGAGCTGCTTATCAGCGCAAGCATGCTGAGCTGGCAAGCTGGCAAGCTGGCGCAGGCGACCAGGGCCGTCGAGAGAGAGATGGCCAGAAGTTACGCCGACCAGATGGGCATCCTTTACATGGACGGTTCAATTGATATTCCTAGCACGTTGCGTACCTTATGTTCATGAGCGTGGTGGCTGATAGCTGCAAAGCGGAAGGAGACCTCTGCCAAGAGCGGGCTGAATGTCAATGAGATTTTCCACGAGCTGCTGGGCAGTGAACTTGCTGTCTTGAAGCAGATCAGTTGGGTGTGGCTCAAAGTTAAGCAGGAGGGGTTACGCAGGTTTTGATCCCATGTTTCCACTTAGCAGGCTTCCATTTTGGTACCGTTTTTTTTGAGCCACTTCTAGTTGTGTTCAGGTTTCAACTCTGAAGGTCTTGAGGGTCACCACAAGCTGGGCTCAGGATAGCTGTCCGCTTGCCCAAGCAGTCCAAGGCACGATGCTGCAAGTTGGCTTCATGTCACCGAGCCTTCCAGCCTTGGGTAACCCTGAGGCAGGTCCTCACACCCAGTGAATCAAGACTAAGACTGATAGCCTTTTGGGAGCTTGGCCTCAATTTCTTTGAGCTGGGAGTGTCAATCAGGAAGAGGATTCCAAGGCTCGCGGCTTCGCGGCCGCGGCCTGATGGGCTGTCAGGGACTTCCCTAGCTCGTCCCTTCCCAGGTGGGCAGCCAAGGGGGCGCAGCCAGCTCCACGGGCTGCGCTGGATCTTGCTGATTGAGAGATGCCCTCCGATCCCACGAAATTCGCGGGCTCATTGCCTTGGCGCTTCAACGCCAAAGCCAAACGGCCCGGCACGGCGCGGCGACCCCGCGTGTGCAGGGCGCGGTAGGAGTTGCCTGGAACAGACCGCTGGGTGGCCCCAAGCTCCCCAGCACTTGACAGAAAAAGAGGTGAGTGCTGTTTTGCTCGGGCAATGCTTTGCACCAATGTGACAAGACTGACCAGCACACATGGATCAACACGAGTGCTGAACTCTTAAATTTGAATGGGCATCCCTTGCTCTGGCTCTCAGCAGCAACTTTGAGTGTACAGCAATGGCGTTTAAAGTGCCGATTGGTCGCTACACGGAGGCCTCAGTTGAGGAGACCAACGAAGCTCACGTTGCCTTGGTACAAGCTGCAACCTCCGTTGATCTTATCGAATCTGCGAGCGCTTCCTTTCGAGTGCGCCGGACAGGAGCTCCGGGCGTTCCTGAGCTGCACTCACAGGAAGCTGGGTGAGGGATCGCTGCCCTGGCGCGCGGAGCCCCATGGGAGTTTTCCGCAGGGATGCCGTAGGTCCGATGTTGGAAACCGCTTGCTGTTGCTCAGGGAATGAGAAATGGAATGAACCTGAAAACTCCCTTAATTAAAGGAAACCATAGGAACCGGAGAGTTGAATCGAGTTCATTCCATGTCTCGTTCCCTGCATCTCTCGCATCGCAAGCGCAAGCGCCCTGGGGGGGTCATTCCCATCCCGAGGCCTGGCTCAGAGGGGTCCCCAGTTGCTGCTGCTCATCGCGGAGTTCGTGCTGGCGCCGAAGGTGGTGCTCTACGCGGGCTGCGAGGCGCGAGGGAGGCATCAGGCGCATCGGGGCCTGGTATTTGGCTTTTGTTCTTGTACAAGACTGAAATATATACATACACATACACATATATATATATATATGATCATGTATGATGTATATTATAATGTACATATACATATATAAACATATGTATGTATATATATATATAAACATATATATATATATATATATATGTATATATATATATATATATATACAGAATGTAGAGTGTCATACATGTGTCTTCTTGGCACGCAGGATGGCCGGATCAAGGTGCTGGAACTCCTGGAGCCCCTGCATAAAGGTTCACGCCTGCAGGAGGTGTCGCGCTCTGCTTGTCCGCGACCCCTCCTTTGGGCCGTTTTCTTGGGCGTGCCGTTTTTTGAGGGTGCCTTTGCTTGCGGGTGCGATAGGCAGGGAATGACCCTTCCGGGTGTTGGGAATGAACCCAGCATCAATCCTTGAAGGAACTGCAAGGGATGGTTTGTAGGCTCATTCCTTCATTCCCTGCTGAGCACCAGCATATTTTTGAGGTTGGTTCAAAACGAAGCACCGCCATTTTGGGTGTCCCTGATTTGAAGACACACCTGATTGGTGCCAGGTGCAGATGGTCGCGACGTCTGGAAGCCCGCGGAGCCGTGCCAGTGCCACGCTTGGGTTGCAAGTCTGGTTCGATTGCCAGCCCACTTGCAGAGAATGACATGTTTTTTTGGATTTGGAAGTGGCAAGGCTTTTGGACGGTCGGTTGCCCACAGCGAGCGTTCGGCTTAGCTCTGACCCAGCAAGGCTTTGGCGGTTCAGCTGTGCAAAGGTGATGGGTGCATTCATTCTTGATAGTCATGCCTGCTCGAACAGGATATGACCCCGGGCCGAAATCGTACCATGCATGGAACGCACAAAGACATGAATCCACATGAACGCATCAGCTCACCAACGCACAGGCACACCAACAAACCAAGGCGGGCACGCGCACACGGGCACGTGGATGCGCGCATACTCCAACACAGCGAAGAAGCAAACAAACAAACAAACAATCAAACACACAAGCAAACAAGCAAGCAAGCAAGCAAGCAAGCAAGCAAGCAAGCAAGCAAGCAAGCAAGCAAGCAAGCAAGCAAGCAAGCAAACAAGCAAACAAACAACAAACAAACAAAGAAGCAATCGCACCACACTCACACATGCAGCCAAACAACAACAACATCACACACACACACAAATACACAAGCAAACAAGCAAAACAAGCAATATAACAGCAAGCAGAAGCAAACAAAGGCAAGCAAAAGCAAGCCAGAGCAAAAGCAAGCAAAAAGCAAGCAAAAGGGAGCAAAAGCAAGCAAGAGCAAAAGCAAGCAAGAGAAAAAACAAACCAAGCCAAAAGCAGGAAAATCACAAAAGCAAGCAAAAACAAAGCCAAAAGCACAAGCAAGCCAAGCCAAAAGCAAGAGAAACACAAAACCCAAAGCAAACAAAGCAAAGCCAAACGCAAAAGCAAAAACACAAGCAAGCAGAAGCAATAGCAAGCAAACACAAAAGCATGCAAAGGCAAAACAAGCAAGCAACAGCAAGCAACAGCAAAAGTCAGCAGAAGCAACAGCAAGCAAAAGCAGAAGCAAGCAACGCCAAAAGCAAGCAAAAGCAAAAGCAAGCAAAAGCAAAAGCAAGCAAAAGCAAAAGAAAAAACAGGGCAAGCAATCAAACAAGAGAGTCAGCAAGCAAGCAAAAAAAAACAGGCAGGCAGGCAGGCAGGCAGGCAGGCAGGCAGGCAGGCAGGCAGGCAGGCAGGCAGGCAGGCAGGCAGGCAGGCAGGCAGGCAGGCAGGCAGGCAGGCAGGCAGGCAGGCAGGCAGGCAGGCAGGCAGGCAGGCAGGCAGGCAGGCAGGCAGGCAGGCAGGCAGGCAGGCAGGCAGGCAGGCAGGCAGGCAGGCAGGCAGGCAGGCAGGCTGCAAGCCTGCAAGCCTGCAAGCCAGCAAGCCAGCAAGCCAGCAAGCCAGCAAGCAAGCACGCACGCACGCACGCTTGCAAGCACGCAAGCATGAAAGCATGCAAGCGAGCAAGCGCGCAAGCACGCAAGCGCGCAAACACGCAAGCACGCAAGCAAGCAAGCAAGCCAGCAAGCCAGGAAGCCAGCAAGCAAGCAAGCCAGCAAGCCAGGAAGCCAGCAAGCCAGCAAGCCAGCAAGCCAGCAAGCAAGCAAGCACGCACGCACGCACGCACGCAAGAGCGCAAGCACGCACGCACGCACGCACGCACGCAAGAGCGCAAGCATGCAAGCACGCACGCGCACAGGCACGTTTGCAAGCACGCAAGCATGAAGGCATGCAAGCGCGCAAGCGCGCAAGCACGCAAGCGCGCAAGCAAGCAAGCCAGCAAGGCAGCAAGCGCGCAAGCAAGCAAGCAAGCGCGCAAGCACGCGCGCACGCGTGCAAGCACGCACGCAAGCACGCAAGCATGCAAGCGCGCACGCACGCACGCTTGCAATCGCGCTTGCAAGCAAGCAAGCGCGTAAGCACGCAAGCGCGCAAGCACGCAGGCACGCAAGCGCGCAAGCACGCAAGCAAGCAAGCAAGCGAGCGAGCGAGCAAGCAAGCAAGCAACCAAGCAACCAAGCAAACAACCAACCAAGCAAGCAGGCAAGCAAGCAAGCAAGCAGAGAAACGTACACCTACACAGACACACACGAGCTCACAACAGCAAGCAAGCAACTGAGGAAGCAAACAAACATTCCAGCAAGCCAGCGAACTAATACACAAACGCAAAGAAACCAACCAACAGGCTAACCAACCAATCAACCAGCCAACCAATCAACACCAGCCAAATCAAGCAAAACACATTACAAATGCAGACGCAGACACGCGCACACATGAACACGCACGCGCGCACGCACGCGTGCATGGGAACGCGCGCGCGCACCGCGCGCATGAGTGCGCAGATCCCCAGACTGGGCGCTCACGCCCACTTCTGCGAGCACGTGTGCGCAGCATGCGTACAGCACACGGATTGGCACACGTGCGTGTGTGTGTGCAAGCCCACCGCCGCAGCGCCAGCAGCAACTGCACCAACGGCGACAGCAATAGAAGCAGCAACAATCATTCGGTGGCGGTGGCAGCAGCATCAGAGGCAGAGGCAGCAACAGCAGCAGCAACAACAGCAACAGCAGCAACAGCAAGAAACAAATAGAACACAAGACGACAACAACAACGAGCACAATCTGCACACAACCACAACTAACATGCACACATGCACACACACACACACACGACACACACACACACACACATAGACACGTACACACATACACAGACAAAGACTCAGACACAGACACAGACACAGACACAGACACAGACACAGGCACAGACAGAAACAGACACAGACACAGACACAGATACAGATACAGATACAGATACAGATACGCATAGGAATACGGGTACGGATACAGATACGGATGCGAATACGGGTACGGATACAGATACAGATGCAGATACGGATACGAATACGGGTACGGATACAGATACGGATACGAATACGGGTACGGAAACAGATACGGATGCGAATACGGGTACGGATACAGATACAGATGCAGATACGGATACGAATACGGGTACGGATACAGATACGGATGCGAATACGGGTACGGATACAGATACAGATGCAGATACGGATACGAATACGGGTACGGATACAGATACGGATACGAATACGGGTACGGGTACAGATACAGATACAGCTACACACACAACAAACACACCACACACACACAACCACGCTCACACACACACATACATGATGCTCCATGTGCTGAGTGGATGCATCCTAGGTCAGTGGACTTGCAGTGGGTTTTGGCCTTGGCTTTCACCTTGTCCCCTGCACTGGAAAGGTTTGGGCTGGCCTTAGGTGATGGCTGCTTGTTAGCGGCCATGTTCTCTGGAACCCTGCGGGTCTTCTCGCTGCCTTCGCACGACGAGCAGGTGAGACGGACACGGTGGCTTCGTGAGGGCAGATGCGCAAAGCCATCAACAGAGACCTTGATGGTTTTTGCTGCAGGTCAGCGTGCACCTGCAAGTGCTTCTGCCTCCCCAGTCCCCCGTAATTGCCGGATGCTCAAGGAATAACACTGTTGCTTGAAGTGGAATGTCGAAGGGCATGAAGCTTGGCAAGGTGAGAGGGACCGGATTGGTGGCAAGCAGAAGGGCCTTGTACGTGGTGGGGCTGAGCCTGGCGCTCAGTCAAGACGTTGGAAGACTATGTCAGCTCGATAAAGTCCAAGAAGTGCTAGTCTTGCAGGCTGCGGCAACATTTTGCAGGAAGCTCCGCTTCTTTTTGCAGCAAGGCAGGAGACTTGCACAGCCTCTTTGCTATCAAACGTGTTGGTAAAATCTTCATGCTTCAGAGCTTTTTAGTGCAGCCTGACGAGGCCTTGCATCATAGCCGAGGCTTCACTTGCTTGAGCCTTGGATATCTTGAACTGTCCATGCAGTGCCAAACAAGATTTTTGCTTGCCTCAAGCGCCCAGGTCTTTGTCCAGTGTGATGAAGCTATTCGGGCTGGCCTGACATGCTTGAGTTGAGCATTCTTAGTCTATGAGAGCCTGGGATTTGAGAGTGGACCAACTTGAATTTGATACACTTGCATTGGAGTGATGACTTGCAGGGGTTTTGCTTGCAGTCCTTGAAAGCACTTGCTTCGCTCGCAACTACTCAGACTGAGTAGAGTAGAGGGGTCGGTGTGCTAAGGCTTCACATTCCATAATGACAGTCACACGATCCCACAGCATTGGACACTGAGCCTGCGTTACATAGCAACATTCAGGCTAAGTGTAAGGAAGTCAGGGCTGTTCTCGCCGCGCGCTCGCCGGCGCGATACATCATACGCCATGGGTTGTTCATCCGGGCGAGGCCTCGGAGCGGGCGGTGGCGGTGGCGGTGGCGGTGGCGGTGGCATTCTGTGTATGGCTGGCACTGAGACCACGGCCACCGTCAAGAAGGTGGCTGCAAGATATGGCCTGTCTGTGACGGCTGTATCAACCTTGGCTGATGCCATGGCCGAGATCTCCAGAAAACCCTGGATGGCGGTGGTCGCGGCACTGGGCACGCGCCGGGGTGTAGATATACTCTTTGACCGTGGCACGGAGAGTAGCCTCATCCTTGCAGCCAAGCAGCTGGAGCCGCCGCCCTTGGTTGGTGTGTTCAGTTGGACAGCATGTGAGGCGAAGAATGTGGCATCTCGCTGTCGAAGAGCGGGAGCAGATGCCGTGATCTGTTCCGAAGAAGGGCTCACAGATTTGCTTGTAGCTCCTGCACCTCGCGTCCTTTGTTTGGCTGGGGAGGATACAACAGCAACTGTGAAAAGCGTAGCCAATAAGTTTAACTTCGCTGTGGTGAGGGTGGCCACCAACGATGAAGCGTTAGATCACATTTGCAACAGGGGCCCATGGGGAGCTGTTGTTGCCGCACTTGGGACACGACCCGGTGTGGACCTGATATTTGATGGTGCGGCTGATCGAAGCACACTGATTTCAACAGTGAAGCGGCTGAAGCCGTCCCCAACCATGGTGGTTTTCAGCCACACGGCCTGTAGATTTAGCGGCATGACCCAGGCGTGCACGGACGCTGGGGCGGACGCTGTGTTGTGCACTGCTGATGCGCTGGAGAAGCTGATCCTGACCATCGAGGCCAGTAGGGCGTCCTTCTTGCATGACATGAGCGTGCCGGACGTGCACGTGCCGGAGCTCGGGGCGGAGATCGAAGCTGAAGAGCCGCCAAGTCAGTTCCCCATCTATCGGAGCGCGTTGGAATATCCGATCATTGCACTTCGCTTAGAGCAGAACTGTGAGTTGGAGAAGGCCTTGGGGTCTTCTCATCCGGCCATGAAGAGTCTGAAAGATTTTGTAGATGAAATGATTGGCATGCTGAACGCTCTACCGCAGCCACTCACAGTGCCGTCTTTGTGCCCGTCTTCACCTGTGCGCTTTGTTCACATCTCAGACACTCACCATCACCACCGAAACGTGCATTTGCCGGAAGGCGAGGTGCTGCTGCATACCGGTGATCTGGTGGGGAATTACGGGGACAGAGATATTGAGAAACACTTGGCTGACTTCCTAAACTGGCTTGCAAAGATTAGTCCTCGCTTCAAGCTGATAGTCGTGATTGCTGGCAACCATGATACACTGCTTGATGAGCAGAGATACCCGCGAGAAGCTGCACGGGCGAAGCCTGCATTTCTTGCACGATTGCCGGGCAATGTCAAATACCTCGAGCACAGCGGAATAGAGTATGAGGGTCTCAAAATATGGGGAAGTCCAACAGTTTGTTGTAGGGAAGAGACGCTGGGCAAACGATACCTGAGCAATGCCTTTGAGCGCCGCAAGGCGGACAGGCAGCAAATCTGGTCAATGATACCGGAAGGTATTGATGTCTTGATGACTCACGTTCCACCCCATCGGATCCTTTGTGCCTCCGACTGCGGCTGCGAGCTTCTGCTGGGTCGCCTGAAAGGCATGGCTGCGCCGCCACGCTTCCATTGCTTCGGCCATGATCACGACTACTTTGGGGTGAAGGCCGGGCCCAAGACGACTTTCATCAATGGTGCCCTAGAGGAAGTGAGGCGAATGGATCGAGGAGCCCAGGGATGCGGCTGGGTCTTCGACATTCCTCGGCCAGGAGATCTGATGCGATCAATGAGCATGGACAGCAACGACTAACCAGCATTCCGGCTGAATCACAGCGGAAAGTTGTGCAACTTGGAGCGGCTGAAAATTGAGAACACGTCGCGAGCTGCATGATTGCACATATTTTGTGTTGATGCCTTTTGACTCAAGTGACAGGTTTGGAACTGCTCTTCTCTTCTGAGTGGCGCCCAGGCCTCTGATCTTGGGGGTTGACTTGTCAGACGTAGAGTGGGGGTTTGTCCTAGGCAAGTTCCGAAGAAGGCACTTTGCAGCCTCAGGAGCTCTTTTCACTTGCCGGTATGATTGACCTTTGCAAGACTTCCATGCTGAATTTTGCGTTTCAGAGTCGCTTGAATATCAATAGATTCACACGTAGAATTGGGAACTGCGAAGCGGAAGTTTGGCTAGGACTTCTGGAATCCACATCGGCAAATGCTAGTGGGCAGAGATCTCAGCTGAGCCGGCCATACACTGTCACCCAGGTGGCTATGTGTGTAGATTGGGGAGACTAGGCCCTTTCAACACCAAAAGGACATCAAACGCGAATCAATTTGGCTTGCGACCCGCCAAACGGGCCTTCAGCGAAATTTTGGACAGACTGCAGACCTAGCAAATTCTGGCCCAACCTGCCCAACCTGCCCCAACCTGCCCCAACCTGCCATCACTTTCGCCCATTCCTTGCAGCCGAGGAATGGCTGTGCTGCCCGGGGCCCGCTTTTTGGCCACCGCTTCCCCGGAGGAGGTCCGGGGCTGGGCCTGGCCGCAGACAAAAGCGCCCGGGCCCCATGGACTTCCGACCTTCCGACCTTCCGGTCACAACTTGACATCTGCGCACACGGAAACACCGGCAGAGCGCGATGATGATCCGGCCAAAGTCTACCTTTTCACTATTTTCTCCGTGACTTGCACTCCTTCGACCAGCTTGTGTGTTTTGATGTTCAGCTGTCCATGCACGACCAAGCTTGCTCTAGAGCGAAACCTACCTGAAACCTGCCTGCTTCCTTGCGGGGGCAAAAAAGAAAGAAGCGCAAACCTGCTCGAAAGAAGCCAGGCTTTGTCCCTTTATTTTGTCCACGCCTTAGTCACACAAGTATGCTTTGGTGATCCTTGTTGAACAAACTGCAAACCAGAAAGACACACAAATACATGAAGCTAGGACAGTAACGGCGAATTACTCAAATCCCAAAGCCAGGTGCTTTGCACGCCTTGCGCTTTTCGTGTGGAGGCCATGTCTTCTCTGGACGGTGCCCACCGGCGGCGCGGGCTGCGAGGCAACGTCGCTGCTGTGGCTTCCTTCCTTTGGCACGGGGCGCCAGGCGCCCAGGTCAACGGGAGAGTCGGAGAGAGCGGTCGCGAGATTCCAACGGCTCGCATCCGACGGTCCGCTGGCACCACAAAAACCGCTCCTGGCTTCGGAGTTACGAAAGCCGATTTTCCATGGTCCGCTTTCCTAGTCTCCGGAAAGCGTAAGAGAACGAAGGCAGACAACTTCTTTTCCTTGCGCGAGATGGCACAGATTTCGGGCAACGGGCTCTAGGCCTGGCGGTATTTGGAGAGTGCAGCGGGGCGCTGGTGGTCTGCGAGCTTCAACTCTGTGGGGCTCTCAGAGCGTCAGACATGCATCTGTGGTGAAACGTGACCTAGATGTGAGATACACTGAGCCTTTGCACACAGCCAGGCCACGCGTTCGCGGAGAAGCCCTGCTCTCTGAGCACGTCTGCAGCCTGGACTCGCGCAGCGCGCGCGCGCGGCAGGGCGCCGCTGCCTCCTGAGGTTTCAACTCCCGGGAGGGCCCTCGGTGCCAGCTGCAACGATGGCCGCATCCTCAGGGGTGTCGAGTCGAGGGAATGTTGCCCATGTACTTCTGTCAGAGCTTCGCAGAGGTCCCTCCAGCAACGTCTGATCTCAGCCTCACTGTTTGGTCGGAGGCGCTTGGAGCCTGCTTTGCATGAAGTGAAAGATGGCCAGCAAGTGGAACTCTTGTGCCTCTTGATGGCATCGTAGGGGTCTGCCTGTCTCGCAGGCAGGCTGGTTCTCGTTTGGCCTGAGCGGCCCAGCTTCTCCGTGGGCATCCTAGATTGGGCAATGAGATACCGAAGAAGCAAGATGGGTCTTTCCCTTAGGGCTTGACTTGGCTGAGGCTCAAAGCGAACCTGGAGCAGACGGAAACAGGTACGGTCATCTCATCATTGGCATGTTATGGGCCGTTGGCAACCAGCTCCCGATTCTTCTAACGCCACTGCGAGTGATCTCGCGCGCACGCCTCCGACGTATGCTACCAAGACTGTGCACTCTACATCGTGAACAACCACAAGGCGCAGGGATTGCGACGGCGCGGAGAAGATGACGGTGCGAAGATGAGTCAGGCTGAAGTGGCCCCGAAACGTGAGGCGAATTGATTGAGACCTGGCGATGCTCTCCGTCTTTGGCCATGCCTTTCGTCAAGCACAGCCAGAGCGATGAGCAGTTTGAAGCATGGCGTTGGGCACGTCAAAGCAAGAGTGGAGAAGAGATGCCAGGCTCAATAGTTGGAAGCATGACGTTGGCATTTGCAGCCTATCAAGCAAGCCAGAGTGGAAAGGAGCAGCCAGGCTCAACAGTTTGAAGCATGACGTTGGCAATCGCTGCCGGTGTGACGCCGTCAAAGCGAATCGGAGTGGATAGGCGACCACATCAAAGCGAATCAGAATGGAGAGGAGGAGCCAGGCTCAACAGTTTGAAGTCAGACATTGGCAATCACAATCGGTGTGACGCCGTCAAAGCGAATCAAAGTGGATAGGCGAGAAATCAGAATGGAGAAGAAAAGCCAGGCTCAACAGTGCGAAGCTGGACATCGGTGTGACGCCATCAAAGCGAATCAGGGTAGATAAGCCACCACATCAAAGCGAATCAGAATGGAGAGCCAGGCTCAACAGTTTGAAGCGGGACATTGGCAATCGCAGCCGGTGTGATGCCATCAAAGCGAATCAGAGTAGAGTGGATAGGCGATCGCATCAAAGCGAATCAGAATGGAGAGGAAGGAAGGCTCAACAGCTGGAAGCATGACATCGGCAATTGCAGCCGGTGTTGTGACGACCATATGAGGTGGCTATCGTTTGCCAGGTCTTTCGTTAAGGGCACCGGAACGATGACTAGTTTGACTACATCAAAGCGTACCAGAGCTTTGCCACACATAACGTTTCACCATCCTTTCGCAGTTCACATGAGTCTATGAATGGCGAATCAATGTCATCCGTCGTGGTCTGAGTCCCTGTACCCCCCGCGAAACAAACAAAACCACATCAACAGAAGGTTGTCAAACAGAGAAGGAAGAGCAACGCCTTTTCCAGCAGGAGCAGAACAAGGTCGCTCTGGCCTGTTTACACATGAATTCCCGAAAACATTCATTTTGTGAGTTCGAGTGATTCCAGTACAGTTCTGCACGAGATACTCTTTCATGACAGGTTTGAAAGAGCAAGCATCATCTTCATGAAGTTCTGAGACTGCTTGCACGGTTTGGTTCATAGCCTCATTTCGTCAGTTGGTTGTTCTTTTTAGGCGCAGCGCACGTCTCACCCATTGAGGTTGTTTCTGGTTGGTTCTGGCACCTAGTGGCACCTAGGTAGGGCATGTATAGGAGCACAAGCACAATGCTGTGCAAGATCCTTTCGAAGTTCATGGTCCGGAATCATGTTCAAGTGAGCCTGGAGGCCAAGGCGGAAGCATGCCGTCGCATCACTTCGGGTAGCGGGTAGCGAGATTCTATATGGAGCTGCCAATGAACCCTGCAACCAGCTCCAAGCTTCAAACCGAAGGACAAGCTGCGAAGTGCATGCCCGTGCTCTTCAGCTTTCGCATCGGCCTGTTTGGGGCTACATGCTCTCCAGCGATGAGGTCTGGGCAAGCCTTGTTCCACGTTCGCCGAGGGAGCTCATCACAATCCACAGTCTACAGTCCAATCCACGAGCGTCTACCAAAGCCGGGAATCTACAACAACCCACATCGCACATGTCGAATCGAAACAGGAAAGAGGTCATTGCCTTGTCTTGCGGCTCTCGGACGTCGAACCCCCCAAGGTGCCCATCATCCATCGTTCGTCTCAGGGCTAGGTCTTCAAGCATGGCTATGGAAAGGAAGCAAACTCCTCAGGCTTAGGTGATCTTTCCGGGACCGGCTTCGGGATCTTCGGGATCTTCGGGATCTTCGGGATCTTCGGGATCTTTGCAGGATCGCGGGATCTCTCCATCTTTGGGGTGGGATGGGAGGATGGGATGGGCCATGCGCCCATGGCAGCGAACCATGAGAGCATGAACCCGCGAGTTGAGGTGTTTGCAGGTAGTCCGTGTCGATGCGGGTCCAGAAGTGGGAGGATGGGATCAACTCGATGGCGTGGTTCCTGAAGCTCCCATGCATCGCAGGAATAGCAAGAGGGATGAAGTAAGCAGCCGCAAAACCACTCACGTAGACAGGTGTCATGCAGGTGCAGAAGAACTTGGGCTTCGACATCCTGAAGATGGTCCAAGTTGCTCAGGCACGGATTCAGGTTAAAACCTTTCAGCTCGTTTGTTTAGTGACCACGAAACCTTGTCCGACCTGAACATCCTGGCGATCGGACTGAACTGACCGCCTGGGGCTCATGGCGAATGCTGGCCTTGGAGCGACTTCGCGTTGCCAAGGCGGGCTTCGGGGACATCGACCGGTGAGGCATGACGAGGACATGTTTTGACAGGCTCAGGTGTGCTCAGGTCAAGTGTGGACTTCAGGCCATGACAAACACGGGACTCATGAGAAGCGGACGGATGCGAAAAGGTGAACGCAGTGCTTTGCCTTCTGGGCATGGCCATTGTGCAAGGGCAACAGCGCTTGATCGCATGTCCTCATTTGCTTGACCATGGGTGAACGACTGGCCACAGCATGCAGGATAACAACGCATCTCCCCATTCTTGGAGCATGTTTGAGAGCACCATGGGATGCAAGGAAGCATTGCTTTCACGCCACGTGCCAGTTTATCCCCAAACATCTTGCAGACAGATTTGGCATGAACATCAGAGCGTAAAAAGGTGAAGGCTTCGCAAGCCTCGGGAGCATGCCATGGGAGCATCCTCGCCGAAGCCTGAAATGTGCGCTTTGTCTCAGTCTAGAGACTCGGGCTGGTGCCAAGGACAAAGAGCGGTGGTCTCCTTCCCAAGTCCGGTGCGCCAAGGGGTCCCATGGTGTTTTTGGGGAGAGATGCGAGAGGCGTCGAAACGAGTTGCACGGGAGACGGTAATTCCCAAGTTTCACATGAGAGTGCAGTCATGCAGTGTGGCAGCTTGCTGTGGGCCACGATCGTCCAACACCTTTTGCCGCAATGTTCGAGCCTCAAGTCTTTGCATGTGGCAGCATGCTCACGGCCATATGCCTTGTGCGAGTCTGGCGGAAGCTGAGGAGTTCTTGGATATGCATTTGTCGAAGTTGGAGGAGCACGACCAGGAGTTTGATTCCGCCTTCCTGTATCAGCTACAGGCCTCAGCTTGCCCTCGGTGCATTCGCCACACGCTGATTTCTGCGAGGTGAAAAGCAACGATGTATCTGACGACAGGCAGCTTTGGTGTGAGTTTCGGGTGTCTTGCCCCACCAACAACCTGGTGGCTCCAGATTAAAGTTCAGGATGCTTGGGAGGTACACGCTCCTCTTCCAACGCACAGAACAGGAGGACCGGCCGCTGGCTCAGTTGGTCCAGAGGGCTGTGAGTTGAGGCACCCAAGTCTGCAGCTCGGGCCGTGGTGCCGCAAAAGGCCGGGGGGGGGAGTGGCAATCGGTCGCTGCGCCAGCGCTTGTGGGGAAATTGCCTTGTGTTTTTGCGGGTCGTGAAAGGTGCGTCACTTCCTTCGACTGGACTGGAACCCAGACGGTCTGGCCTTTGACGAGCTCTGCCCTTAGTTCACGATTCCGGTGACTGGCGAGCCGCACAGCCTGGAAAAGGCTCAACACTCGGCTTCCTGAGAATCTGCTGGTGGAGTCGAAGGCACAGGGAGACACGGGATTGAAGTTGTGCGACAGAAGGATATTTCCGACCCTAAACTCACCTGTACTCCCCCTAAATGTGCCCTAAACCCAGCCCAAGCTCACCCTGAACCAACCCTAACTGCACTCTTTCCCTCCCTCCCTCGCTCCCTCACTCATGCACTCGATCAGTGCCATGCCCACTTGCAGTCGACACCCAAGGCTCCCAAGCATTGCCTGCCAATTTGCACTTTGTGCTCACAAGGTGCCTGTCACAGAATTTGACGTGCTGCCCTCCAAAATGCTGCGCCCGACACAAAACAGCACCGCCACAACCTTGGCAGAGTGCTGTGCCCGCCACACGCGGCCACTCATCAAAAACCGCTGATTGTGCGACCCTGGCAACGAAAATGAGACGTGAGCGAGTGACTGCATGCGTATTCCGATCAAGACGTCTCAAACTCCACTGGACAGCAACGTAATAACCGACCAGCGAACATGAACATTTGCTAGTGGGAATCCTCCGCTATCTATGTCCCTTTGATTCTGCACATTTTTCTTCTTCTCAGACTGCACTCATTGGATCTTGGGTAGTCGAAGCCTTTTTCGCGCCTTGAGTACTGCGCCAGGTTTTTCACCGACCCTTGCGACCAGTGGAACTGGGTCACCAGTTAGAGGAGGCACATTGTTTTGTTGCTGAGCGCTTGCCTGCTGCTTTCACAACTTGGCAGGTACAAAACAAAACCTTCGATATCGCGGAGTGGAACTCGAACCACTTCTGCCAGTATCTGATTGCTCAGGCCGGATGTGCCCAAAGCTGAGACGGGAACTCTGCTCTTTGCTTTTGAGGTGAGCGGCAAGGCATACCAGTACAGACGCTAATCTATTCAACACATAAACCAATCGAATATCATCAATACATTTGTCCCTTGGACATTTATTTTCAATATCGAATAGGTTTTATACTGCCACCGTAGACTTAACATATATCAATATGAATATCGACCGCGACGGTTTTGCATAAAACAATTTGTTGAGCTCATCCGAATAATTCTTCTTTGGATATTTTGTTTAATTGTTTTTGGCCCGATAAATCTGGGATAATTCAGGAAAGAAATAATGAAACATATTAAAATTAAAATATTTAAAAACATGAATAACTAGTTATTAATAAACCAAATAAGGAATTATTTTATTTTTATAAGCATAGGCCAAATCTAATTGAAGAATAGGAAATATAATATATATATATATAAATGAATTTATAATATATAATTAATATTTTATTGGAAATATATATTTATAGAAAATAATTGGAAAACCATAATAAATATATAAAAAACAAAAAATATAATAATTGAATTTTATATTGATATATATAAATATAGATAAAATGAAATAGAATGAATAATGGATGGAATGAGAATATAATAATTTATTTAAATGAATTGATATGTAATATTGATTTTTTGAATTAATTTATAATATAATTGAAATAATATAATATGTATATTTTAAACATATTGAATTATGTTTATTATTTAAGGATTAATATATATAAATTGCAAATTTTAAATAAATTTAGAATATGTATTTATAAATAATGATTTTTTTTTTTAAATTTTGCTTTTTCTTTTTTTAATGAATATATATATATACTAATATTTACATATATAATATTTTTTTCTCCCTTGATTTTTAATATTTTTTTTTTTTTTTTTTTTTTTAATATTTTTTTTTTTTAAATAGGAAATTGAGATGGCGATTCGGGTCTTATTTTTCGTTTGTTTTTTTATTTCCCAATTTCTTCGGTTAGATGCTGTGATGCTGACTCCAGGGTCGTATTTTCCACTTATCTCCTTATGAATCTTTCTGGCTAGATGCTAGATGTTATGACGCGGGCTCTGGGGTCGTGTTTCGTACTTGTTTCCCTGCGTTTGGATACCAATTTGTCTACTTATATCTCCCATCTCCATTTTTCGTGACGCTGGGTGACGCTGGCTCTGGGGTTGTATTTCCTACTTGTCTCCCTGTATCTCCCAATCTCCCCGCCTGTGTCTTCTAATCTCTGCGGGCATTGGTTCCGGGTGATGTCTCCCGCATGTCGATGCCGACTCCGGGGCCAATCTGTATGCTCAGATGCTAGATGCTATGAAACTGTTGTATCTACCGCTGGCTGTTGTGTTATATCGTATCTCCCGCTTGTCTCTCTATACTGGCCCTGCGGTGATGCCAGCTGCGTGTCTGTCGGGACGTATTTCCCGCTTATCTCCCTGTGTCTCGCAGTCTCTGCGGTCAAAAGCCATGTCTCCCGCTTGTCTTCCCGAATCTCTGCGGTCAGATGTCAGGTGCTGTGACTTGTTTCCCTGTATCTCCCAGTGTTTGCAGATGCTGTGACTCCCTCCTACTGCCAGTTGGCTGTTTCCTGCTTACAACTTAAGGCTCGACATTGCTTGTTTCTAGCTCCAACGATGCTCCACAAGGATGCAAACCTGTGCTTGGCCAAGAGAGAGGCATATCCTTTGCAGGCTAGCAGCAAAATCCGTGACATGCCCTTTCCCGTTGCGAAACGTTGTTGTAAGTGGTTCCTGCAACTTATCGAATCTATATTTCTAGCTTGTTGCTTCTCAATTGCAAGGGAGCCGAAGGGAGCCGAAGGGAGCCGAACGCCGGTTACTGGATGCTAAGCAAGCAATAGGTTCAATTGCTTTTGCCCGGGAATTTCATTTTTCCTGTTGAGATTAAATAAACAAATCGTGACGATTGCTTTGCTCAGGAAATTGAGCTGCTTTTTAGAAGCCAGTGTCGCATTTCTTAGTCAAGTGCAGATTTGTCTATGTTTCTCTCCATAAAAAAGCAAATAATAACATCCGGCTGATTGGTTTTTGGAAGCCAGTTCCGCACAGCTGAGTTCTGTTGAATCTTAAATATTTGGTCAAGTGCAATAGCCTGGAAAGCTTCACCGCAAATGGAGGCAAGGAAATTTGCAATGCTACGGAGTATATCAAGCAGGTGCGCTATCGGATCAAAGCCAAAATCGGATTCCGACAACGCCTCAAAGGCAGCAAGCAAAACTTCCTGGTCGGCCATCCTTGTGTGGCGCAGCAGCAGAGCGCTATCGAACCTTACATATGTCCATTTTATCTCTATAAATAATCATGTTCGTCGAATGCAGATTTGCACTCTGGCGCATCCGCAAAGCCCTGCCGAGCCTTGAATATGTGCTATTGTTCTCGATAAATAAATAACGTGGCATCCGCCTGATTGCTTTGCTCAGGATTCTGAGCTGCTTTTTGGAACCCAGTGCCGCACTTCTTAGTCTTCTAGCGCAACAAAGCCCTGTCGAGCCTTAAATATATCTGTGCTCTCGACAAACAAATTCTGGGACATCCGGTTAATTGCTTTGCTCAAGATACTGAGGTGCTTTTTGGAAGCCAGTGCTGCTTTGGTTAAATGTGGCGCATCAGCAGCCCAGCCAAGTGGCCAGCCACCGTCTTAGCTAAAATCGTATAAAGCGGCGTTGCAGGAAAGAACGGATGACACCAGCAAGTTGCGTAAGTAAGTTGCGTTAGCAAGAGTTGTATTGGCAAGATGCCACTTGCAAAATTGCGCAAGCCAGTAGCGCGAGCAAGATAGTGCTAGCGAGATGCACGAGCCAGTAGTGCAGCCAGTGGCACTAGCAAGTAGCACCAGCAAGTGGCGCTAGCAAGTTGCAGGGCAAACGCTGCGCGTAGAGAGCTTACTCAGACAACTTGTTCATTAAAATTTGTTCCGAGAAATTTGCTAACAGAACTTGCTCAATTTAATTTGTGCCAAGAACTTATTTGGAGAACTTGCTCAAAGGAACTCGCGCCAGTAACTTGCTCAGAGGAGCTTGCGCAAAGAACTTGCTAGATTATTTGGCGCCGTGCGCTACTCATGCGTTCGGGCCCCCCATCTTTTAGTCTCCTCTTGGTAGCATCACTGTAGTTCGAACACCTGTCTTGTTAACAGCGCTGTTATAAACCTTGCTTCCTATCTTGTTGTTAGTATTTAGCACCTTCTCAATTGGATAGCCATATAGCCTGGCCAAAATCATATCCAATCTTTTAATTGGTCTTACGATGCTTTTTCCTTATTACAACTTATATAACCCAGTCCTATTAACAAATATATTTTGCTGAAGCGTTTCACACCTTCGTGATGGCAAGGTCGCAGCTTTAACGCATCTCGTTGCCTCCTGACAGAAGGATTGAAAACAAATTTCTCACATATTCCGCAATATGGACGCTGCTGTTTTGCAGGTGTCCGAAAGTGCCCAGGGCTTGCAAGTGCGAGGGCTTAAGGATTTTCATGGCGGGACTTCGTAAAGTGCCATTCTCTGCGGCGCTAACTTCCCTATAGTCTCTGGACCCATGGAAAACCAAAGGGGTTAACATAAGCTGTGTTACATAGCCCTTGTGCTAGCCTCCCACAGTGAGTATTTTTGGAAATCCAAGCAATTCCATTTCATTCTTGCAACCAACACTGAGGATTTTCTGGAGCTGCGCCGGGTGACAGAGGTGCGCGCCAAACGGGCACTTTTGCTGACGCTTGCTAATTTGGCGCGGCGTGTGTCTGCGTTGTTAGGCAAAGATGTCCCGGCCGCAACGCTACAAGCCGCAGTCTGCAAGTTTATGCAAGTGCTCTCTTCTTTGCTTGTGGCAAGACCTTTAGCCGAGTTCGAGAAGAAGATAGCAACCAGAAACCACATGTGCCCAGTCTCGGCCGCAGGCTACTAAGACTGATGTGTAAGTTTCAGCAGAGTAACGAGACGGCCACCAAATGCTGCGGTGATGGAAAAGTGCATTGAGTGTCCGTGCTATGCAAGTTCCTTCGAAACTTCTTTTGATTAGTGCCAGGTGTTAGGTTGATTCACCCCGAATCCCCGGGGCCTTCACTCTCGAACATGGCATTGACATGGAATTTTCTCCTCGAAGTCGATAAATAACATCGATGCTTTTACCCGACGTCAAGGAGATAGATGGACTCGATGTATCCTCTTCCCAAAAAAAGGGACTTCCTGCAGGGACATACATGGACTGATTGTAACTATGTGTTGCTCATACAAGCTACACAAGTTCGCACCTTAGATGAAGGAGACAAGCCTTGTTTTGGGCTATGTTTTTTTGCTGTTTTGAAAAGTAGAATCAAATATGCAAAACATACCAAGGGTACCCCTATTATCCGTACGATCTCGTTACAATTTCGCCACGGCCTCGGAATGTTGCCCGTTGTTATGCTCGCATAGACGTTTTCGGAGGTCCATTTTGCGTAGCAGGCGCAGCACTTTGGCAGCCTAAGATGCAGATTTCGTGGCAGGCGCAGCATTTTATACCCGCGCAAGGTCGGATACAGATTTCGTGGTAAACGTATCACATTCGCAAAATTAAATACAAGTTTCGTGATAGGCATAGCATTTTCGCAAGGTCAGGTAAACGATAGATAGATAGATAAACAGATCAAATAGGAAGAGAAAGAGAAAGACAAAGACGAAAATATTCATTGCGTGGCAAACGCAACACTTTTGCAAGGTCGAACACAGATTTCGTAACAAGCGCCGCATTTTCGTAAGGCCAAATACAAATTCCGTGGTAGGCGTAGCACTTTCGCAAGGTTAAGTGCAAATAGAAGTGCAAGAAAAGAAGGAAGAAGAGAAACATGATAAGAAGAGAGAAAAGAAAAGAGAAAAGAGAAGAGAGAAGAGAGAAGAGAAAGAAGAAAGGAAAAATACATAGAAAAAGAAAAAGAAAAAGAGAAAGAAAAAGAGAAAAAAGAGAAAAAAGAGAAAAAGCAACCGAAAGATAAAGAGAAAAAGAAAGAGTAAGAAAAAACAATTCGTCCAAAAACATTTTTCGCGCTTTAGACATTTCTACTTATTTAATAACAATTGTTTTACACATTTCTGTTTATTTAGAAATGTCTGCTTATTTCTAGTTATACTCATGTTGATTGTTTTAAAATAACTCTTATATTACTTTATTTTGCCCTGAATACTTGGCTCATTGTCGACATATCGATTTTGGGCAAAACATTATTTTTTCTTTAAATAATTACAATAATATATATATATATATAGTGTAATTGTTATTTATAATTTCGACTATCTCGATTTTAAGTCATAAATTAAATTACCTTGTATATTATAAATTAATAATCTATTATAAAAAAATCTTAGTGATTCATATAATAATTCAAGTGACCTTTCAGGGCCAATTCAGATGGAATTATAGGGGAAAAGGGAGGTTAATAAAGTTAAGCTTTAGAAGGCAAATTTAAGATTAACCAATATTCTTAAAATATATATCATAGCATTATATATAAATATAATATTAATAATAATAATATATATATATATTATTACTTGTTTTTAATTAACTATTAACAACTATATATAATAATATTATATCTATTTAATAACAACTCTATTTTTAATAAATACTAAATTAGATTTTTTAATATAATCATTTTTCTATTTTGGTTTTAATAAAATAAACAACAATACCAACAAAAAATCAAAGAAGAAACAAATACAAATAAAGAATGAAAAAAAACAAAAAAAACAAAAAAACAGAAGGAAATAACACATCAATAAGAACAAATAACAAAAAATATAAAGGACAAAAACAAACAAAACAATAAAAACAATAAAGAAAAAAACAAAAACCAACATAGAGAAAAATAGAAAAATAAATAAACGAAGAAAAAAAAGGAAAAGAAAAAGAGAGAAAGAGAGGAAATAAGAAAGAGAAAGAGAAAATAAAACAGAGAAAAAGAGAGAAAGAGAGAGAATAACAGGAGGAGTGGCTGCTAGCAGAAATGCCCGAGGTGGAGCCAATGGCTCCCCAAATCCGGATCCGCAAAAAGAAAATCAACCAATGCCCCAGCAAAACCTAAGCAAGCTATCCCTCATCCTATAGGTAATAAAGTGGCACCAGGGAGAGAAAGAAAAAGAAAGAGAAAAAGAGAGAAAAAGAGAAAAAGAAAGAGAAAAAGAGAGAAAAAGAGAGAAAAAGAGAGAAAGAGAAAAAAAGAAAAAAAGAAAAAGAGAAAAAGAAAGAGATTGAGGAAAAAAAAAAGAAAGAAAAAAAGAAAGAAACAGAAAAAACTTAAAAAAACAGAAAGAAAAAAAAAAGAGAAACAAATATAAAGAAACAAACAAACAAACAAAACTAACAATCACAACAAACAAAAACAAAAAAAGAAACAAAACGAAAAGAAACAAACGAAGCTTAAAACGGGGCATCTTATGAACCGATTCGCAAAAACAAACGCACACAAACACAAAGAGAAAAACAAAGACAAATATAGACAGACGTTGCCAAATAAACAAACGCGGGCATGCGGAAATTAACAGAGAGACACAAAATAATACAAAGAAATAGAGGCAAACAACAATCACGAACACAGAGAGACAAACCGAGATAACCCGAGAGACAAAGGAAAAAAAAAAAAAAAACAAATAGATTTTCGTTACGAGATAAATTTCTACCTTTTCGTATGAGCTAGAAATCCGCGAATTGTGTTGCAGAAATTTCGAGGGAATTTTAATAATTTTGTTTAAATTGCCGCGGCGTAAAATATGCAAAATTCCTCGATTTTTGGGTCGCGTTAGCCCGCAAATTTCGTTAGAATGTTAACGATTTTTAAAAAAAATATCGGGCTAAGCGGGGAAATTTGGAGACCAAATTTCTCGAAAACCAACACCGCACGCACTATAATTCGAACAAAATACCATTACATTAAATCATAAATAATATTATTTTTTCACTACCCTTTTTATTCAACTCATAAAATTTTTATAACAATTTACAACACAATACATTTACTATTTATTCTATAATTATTAACCTCCCCAAACACAACCATTTTTTTTGAAATAATATCCACATTCCATTTAAATAAATTTATCTCCTCAAAAAACCAACAACAAAACAAACTACAATTCCCATTTCATCCCCATTACTACACATAAATATTCTAAAATACAATTTTCTTTTTTAAATTTACAATCAATAATATATTTATTAAAGAATAAAACATACATAAATACACAACAAAAACAAAAAAATAGCTCCTTTATCTATATAAAATGCAATATATCAAATAATTATTTGCCTCGCAAACAAACAAAACAACAACTTTCCCAAACAAACAATTCCCAGAATTGTCAAACCATATTCTATACAAACACATTTATATGCATGTCCACAGACATTTCCGGTCTGTCGGATATTGAAAGCGGATAGAGGTTTCCTCAATCCAATCTACGAACAAATTGTTCTATGATTCCTTCATCGCGTTTCTTTTGGTACTTCCACGAGTTATGCATTTGCATCTAATTGCGTGCACCTGATTACGCAGCAAGCAAGCTGCTTTTGCTCATTGAGCGAGGCTCCTGACCTCGGCTGCAGTCTCACGTGGCCTTTTCTTTACTTGGGATGCCTTGCATCTGGCTTGCCACAATCTGTACAAGAGTGTGTGAACACACAGTGACCTCAAAGAAGGACATGTCAAGACAATTTCGCACTCATAATGGCTGGTTTCCTTCGGGTTTCCATTTGGTTGCCCTCAAAGATCACTTATCCGCAAGACGTCAGGCATGACATACTTGTAATAAGACGTCAAGCAAATCAACCTGTGAACCGCTCTGACCAATGTTGTTCTGGCGCTGTGCCACACATTGCTGAGACACCATACCCCTTTGTGAGGCCTTTGTGTGGACATCCTCAGGGGTGCATGACGTCACCGATTATTGATTTTTGCTCCGTCGCAACCTCCCTGGTCGGTGACATTGCAAAAGACATGGCTGCACATATTGACAGGGCTGTGGCTCAAAAAGGTGGTGCCAAAATGGCACCTTGGTACATGGAACCAAAGACTAAACCCGCGTAACCCCAGCTCTTTTGACCCATACCCACATTGTTTCCTACCCAAGGCAACCCTGGGAACCCAACTTTTGCCACTCAATGATGGCCAAGCTTCGATCTTGGTGCCCACTGGGTTGCCCAAGGTTTGGAACACGTCGGCTAAGTCGCCGAAGCCACCTGCCAAGCCCAAAACCAGGCTGTACCTTTCAGTGACAAGGGACCGCCCAGAAGTTCCTCTTTGCGCAGGTCTCTTTATTTGGGGGCTAAACGGTATGCAACATTGAGTCGGGGAACAAAACATGGATCCCCCGTTCGATCTCCCGTCTTGTCCACCTAGAGGGTGGATGGAACAGGTGTTGCGCTGTTGTGCGCCCGGACAACTTTGGCTGACACTCAGCCATTGTGCCCTCCAACCACTACGCATGATTAGGTTGCTTCAACCCGTGTTGCCATCTGCTTGCGTGCTTTGCCAAAGTGCCGCATGGTCCAACTCCTCCTAAGCACACACCCGCAAACACACACACACACACACACGACACACACACACACAAACACCAAACGCTTTAGTTTTGTCACAATTTATGAAAAATCATCTTAAGTTTCAATTGAATGATTTGCTGTTCTTGTTTTGTTAATTGTTACTCACAAACACGCACTAACACACACCCACACTCAATCACACATAGGGGAACACCAATTGACCCTCCAAGCAAGATCCGTAACCAACGCAGTTGCCCTTCGCAAAAGCAGTATGAGCCTCCGCGGCGCTTGATAAGGATCTTGTTTGCGCTGACCTCCAGGCTGATCACTCATCCCATGCAGTGCCCAGTGCCAAGAACACCAACGTGCTTGTAAACTAAGCAAGCGAGGGAGCAAGCACGCACGCAAGCGTGCGAACACACACAGAGAAGCCAAACAAACTAACAACCAACCAATTAAACCCAACCAAACCAACCAAACCAACCAAACAAACACACAGACAAACAAACCGACAAACCGACAAACAACCCCAAGAAAACAAACAAACACACACACACACAAACACACACACACAAACACAAACAAGCAAGCAAGCAAGCAAACAAACAAACACACAAACAAACAAGCAAGCAAGCAAGCAAGCAAGCAAGCAAGCAAGCAAGCAAGCAAGCAAGCAAGCAAGCAAGCAAGCAAGCAAGCAAGCAAACACAAACACAAAGAAATAAACCAATGAGCAAACAATCAATCAATCAATCAATCAATCAATCAAACAATCAAGCAACCAATCAAGCAATCAAACACACAGAAAAAGAGACAGAAAGACTGAGAGACCAGGAGACAAAGAGACAGAGAGGCAGACAAACAGAGACAGAGACAGAGACAGAGAAAATACCAACAAACAATTGACCACACACACATACACACAACACGCAAGCAACGCAAAGCAAGGCAAAGAACGGCAACACAAAGAAACATACAGAAAGAAGCCAACAAACACAACAAACAACACGTATATGTATATATGAGAAAGGCAAACACTTAGACCATGACGCATCCATGACAAATAAAGCAAAAACAGCAACTGCGACAGCAACACTCAACTGCAACAGTTTGCAAGCATCATCCCATTGAAAGCTGTTCTGGGGGTGGGTCTAGCAAACCTTAAATTGAATATGACAATCCGTAGACCATCAGACCACTCCAACACACAGGATGAAGAACTTCAACATCATTGGTCGCCCGCATTTCTTGACTTGCTGCCGCAACGCCGGACCGATGCCGGGGATGGTGTAAAGCTGCTCGATGCTGTGCGTGTTCAGCGTCTCAACGACCTAGGGTCTGATTCGTCATTAGTTTCAAAGACATGCCTCTGCGGAACACTGGTAAAGGGTGGTTGGGGCGGTTGGGGGGTGATACCAAAGTGGTTGATCCCCATCCTCATGTCGTCTTGACCGCGTTGAAAGAGATTCCAACTTGGCACCACCGAAAGTGACCTGGCATTTGAATTTCCCACAAGCATGTAAACACCCCTCGCCGAAAGGCGATGCTTAAAGCACCAACATGAGGACATGCAAACAATGATAACCCTGTGGAGTGCTGGGAGCCCAATTCTGTAAGGTCGTTGGAAGCCTAGGGCCCAGGTCTGACACGGGGGCTTGCCTGTTTTGAGCATATCTATTTCAGGTTCGAGACTACCCTTCACTTCTCAGGCTGGTTCAAAGAGACTCTGAAAACATACGCCACCCATTTTGTAGGGGTTTCGTGCTCATCAAAATCTCCAAACATGTTGACGGCGTGTTATTTGCATGTGGAATTGGAAGCGAAGCTATCTGCACGATCGCGCTGACCTGAGCAAATCTTACCAAAGGTGCACCTCCAATATGAATCACGTGGCCTTGCCCAACACTTCGCGCTTGACAGCTTCCGATTTGCTGCGCCAGCATTCACAAGAAGCGCTCCGGATGAAGGAACCAACAAACCGCGGGTCGAAAGCAGTGTGCAACATATGCGGATCCCCAGCTTGTGCCACCATCGCTCGCTAGCTTGCCAGAACAAGAGACAAACAAAGGATTCCCAAAGGCAAAAGGTCACTGGGAATTGTCCTTGGAAGTTTCTACATTGACTGGTCAACCTTGCACATGTGTATGAGTCGTGGAATTTGTCTCACACCCGAGGTCTGATCGTTTGGCGTCTCTGTCTGACTGTTGGCGTCAGTAAAATGAATTGAACAGCTGCACTGGGCAATGACATCAGTGGTTTGTTCGGAACGAAGGACCGCCAAACTGCTTCGATTGTCGCTAGGGGTTTATGTGTGGGCCGGCCCGACACCCCAGTTAACTCACTAAAGGCTCCCAAAATGTGTTTTCCATTTGGATGCTCATTAAACAACCTCAGTAGGGGTCCGTCAAAAAACACGACCCCCATAGCGACACCTGCATCACAACTTTTCAACCCAAGACACAGCGGCCGCCACCTGTGGCGTCGTCGCCTGGCCCAAATACTGCCATGGTCGTCAGAAAGGGTGGACCACATCTATAGTCAAATGTTCTTTTGCAGATCTCTCGGGGATTTCCTGGAGGCCTACGAACTGTCGCTCGTGCCATTAATGCAACATGTGTCTAGCATTTTTGCCTTTAGGAAGCACCCACCATTCCGAACACGCAATCCAAGATTCCATGGCGTTTTTCCGGCTTGGATCGTGTCCCGATAAGAGGGCAAACGCGACATTGATCCGGGTGTGATCTTCCAAGGATCTAGAAACCCGGCCAACTGAGCATGCTCAGAGTATGGCTTGAAACGTCCGGTGCAGGTAGCGATCAACGAACATCAGCAAACAATGCCTTGAACACAGTCGAATCCGAATCCTAACACGCGTACACAAATGCATGAACTTGTAGCTGTCTCGTCAACGCTCACTCTGACCGCCCCCTCCCTAGATGAACACAAAAACATCGATTGACGGGCTGACAGGGGGATCCCCAAACTTCAATGAACATGATAGAACAACAATCATGGGTATTCTCTCAAGGTGGACATTGTGCTTGGGACCTGAAAACAGGGACAAAAAGGTGACGGCTATGTGCAAGGGATCGATGCTAAGATCTTGCGACTCTGCGCTTCCCAACCTGCCAGCCTCATGCTGGTGTGTGTCAAACGACCTTTCGAATGGTTTCGTGTTGCCTTCCTTACTGAAAGGGGATTAAGGCGAAACCAGCCACTTGGCGGGTCTTCCCGGCTGAACCCCATCATTCTCATTTCCGATTGCAGTGTCAATTCCTAGCTTTGGATGCCACTTTGGATCAAAACAGTGACTAATGATGATGGACAGGAACTGCAACTCATCTGTCCAAAAAACGTTTCTAGAACCAAGCCCGGCGCTTACGGCAGTAGCTCACGTCCACCAGCATTACGAGCATATTGACTTTGGAGGTGGCGTAGTGGCAGTAAACCATACCGCTGGAACGATGAACCCAAGGAAGCGCTGGGGGGGATCCGTTAACCCCCCCAAAGCCGCCCCGCCTTTGCGACCCGTGCTGTCGGCGTCGCAGAGCGGCGACGCGACAAACTGGCGGTTTCCCGAGCAGAACAGGGCGGAGACAAGATTCCTCTGCACAACATGCGGCTTTGTGTCAATATTTGGACCCAAGATGGGTGGACTCCTTTTGGTGTCCGCTTAAAGCTTGAAAGAAATCCCCAAAAGGGTAGCCTCAAATCAAACGCAGCCGTGTGAGTGGATATGCTGATGTCAAAGGGTCACGTGCGGCTGAGGGGGGCCATTTTAAGAGGGGATCCTTTGCTCTTGGAATCCACATCTATCCCAGGCGCGTCCAGCCTAGGTGAAAGGTTGAGCTGGATCAAAAGTCCCATTTTCTGTGTCTGGGTTTCAAACTTAAACCCTAAACCCTTAAGCAATCCCAAAAAACATGATATCGGAGACTCCAGCGGTGCCTCTGCGCGGCTTCAGTCAGCCCCAGGGGTGCTGTCGCCGGCACCCTCGGCTCGTCCCTGCCAGTGCAAAATGGGCCCAAGGGACGGGCGAGCCCACCCGAATCCCGCCCCCGATGTCAATTTGGGTTTGTCTTGTTTGGAGGGCCCCCTTGCAGGGAAACCAAGTGGAGGCACACTCAATTTGGGCTCCCAATTTAGAGGCAACCGTTCCGCATCAACTCCTAAACTTTCCCTCAACGATCCTGATCTAGGACCATTTCAGAACACCCGCCTCCCATCCGCTCAGATCATGTCTAATTTGTGGCCCTCTTTGCCCCGGCCTGTGCCTTTGCGGAGACCTCGGCCGGGTGCCCTTTCTGGTTATTCGGAAGGTTTTTTGATGGGTGTCTCTCAAAATAGGATGCAAAATAGGGTGGCGTTCTTTTGGTGTTCGATTGAAATCGTCCAAGAAGGGCACCATCAAACAAAGACAGGCTGAGAAAAACCGGTGACTCTAGGTCTCGATCCAAATGGCCAGATACCTCTTTTTGTCTCCTTTCAGCAGGGGGCAACTGGTTCCGCTTTGATTTTGCCCCAGTCAAAACTTGGATCAATGAACAAGACCCCGGAACAATGTTTCTCTTCATTCATGAGCAGGCCTGCTGTTTTCTCACGAGGGCCCCTCTGCGAACTCTGCGGCTTTCCCGCGCTCTTCTTTTCGCGGTGGTTCCATTCGCCCATCAAACCACTCTTGTTCCCGAACAATCGGGACATGCCCAAAACGCCCCGCGCGCTTCACACCAAACAGCTGGGCCAGCTGCGCAAGGTCCATGATCGGCCTTTCAGCCTCAGCTTGGCAAAGGGAAACTCGAGGAATGTGGACATGACCCGTGTAAGGTTTCCCAGAACCAGAATGGGGCAACCCCCCAAACCAAAATGGGGTGGCTTCCATTTGACTTTGCCAGACATAACTTCACAGAATTACATAAATCAAGAAGACGTCTGTGGGTGCCTGAAACATGAGTTGCGACCAAGTCCTGGTATTAATGAGGTCCATCCAAAACCCAACCCATTAAAAACAATCGGAAGGGCAAATGCTGCACCCCTCTCACCCGGATTTGCGTGTGGCGCAAACAAGATAGACCCAAGCGTCTTTGTGTGAAGCTGCTAAAACCATCCACAAGCAAAGCCGATTTTGGCTGGCACACCCACACACACACACCCACACACGCACATGCACACATGCGCACACCAATTTGGCGACCTCCTGGCGTTTTTCTTTTGGACGCCGCCCAGGGATACAGACCGGCTTGGCACCTGGCTGGCGCTTCGAGCATCACCTCAACCTCCTGGCGGAGTGAGCAGCCAGGCGTGAGGTCATGGCTGTTCTGTGACCCTAAACGGGATCTAGGATGCTACATGACTGTCCTTTGGTCTCAGGTGGTCAGACCGGCTTTCATGCATCCTTTTGTATCCAAGGCAGCTGACTTACCAGGGAAGCATGGTCTGGAAAGGTATATGTGTCGAGGCAACCTGGGACCGCGTTTTGGCCAAGAAGCAAGAATTACTTTCAGAATACCAAAAACACGCCCTGATCAGAAACAATTGAGTACCCATGCTGCTGGCCAATGCTAACAAATAAACTCTGAGCAAATCCCCCCCCCCCCCGGCCAACACCTCTGTCCCCCCCGATCCCTTTGCCCTCCCACCCCTCGGAGAAGCAGCTCCCCTTTTCCCTCAGGGCGGGGGCCAGCCGGCATCGGAGACCTCTGGTAGGGGGCCGTGGAGCTTGTAGCAAATGCAGCTGGTGTCGTAATCCGTGCTGTCCGAGGGCACATGGTCCAGGAAATTCCCGTACACGTCCTTGGCCAGCGCACCCATCATTCAGCTTTGACCTTTTGCCAACCCCTTGGCAACATGGTTGGCAAACCTTCACGAGAAACCTTTTAGGGCTGGAGAGGGCAATGGATGACCATGACTTCACAGCGCATTGGATTTTGCCCGTGTAAGCGCGGCAGTTTCCTCCCATAGTGGAAACAGCTTTGGAGTCCAAGTAGGCTGCAAACTCAGAATTGCTATGGACCAGTAAGCGTGACATGTCAAGAACAAGCACATAGTCCGTAGAACGAAGAAAAACATCACTGAAAAAGCCGAGGGTGCAGCAACTCAAAACTAGACTTGCTTGGGAGATTGTCTTCCATTTGACCTCCTTTTGCAACCCCTTTACTAAAGGCGGTTTCGGCATGCGGCGAACTGGACCTAGGCAGCGCCAAAACCTAATTGGTCAGCTTAGAGCACCCTTGATATATATATATATATATATACATATATATATACATATATATATATATATGTTAATATATGATACAATATGTGCGATTCGCCTGCGCCGGCCAACACTTTGGCTGCTGCTCTGCAGATCCTTGAAACTTTCGTGCTCCACGAACCCGTGTTTGCTGAGGCCCTGTGTGAGCACACTAGACCCATCTGTAGGCCTCTATGGCTGAAGCCCTGAAGAGCACAAGCAGGCAATTACCAAAACCTTCTGGCTTACTGTTGGCTGATGCTTGGTTGATTGTAGGAAACTCTGTTTTTTCCAAAGGTTTATTACATTACAACTTCCTTTAAGCCCCGTGATTTGCCATGGTTTGCAGGCAATCAACTGCACTCTCGCGAAGCCACGGCCTTAGCGGTTCCGCGGCCAGCCGAGGATGCCCCTACCGCCGTCGTTGCCGCGATAGCCATCCCCAAAGTTCTTCGAGAATGGGCCTCAGCTGAAAGCTTCACTTTTGGATTAGTTTACTCCTTGCCAACGAAACAACCCACTTTTCAGGTTTCTTTGTTGGCACTGAAACACCCAACACAATTGGTGGATGCCTTCACTCCTCAAAAGAAAAAGCCAAACTCTTCAGAATCCGCAATGGACGATACTATTGGCCCACGCCAAGTTGCAAGGATCCTTTGCTCCATGGCACGGCCAAACTCCCGGCTCGCCGCATCCTTGTCTCCGGTCACAAACTTGAATGCGCCGATGGCCCCGTGAGCACCGGCATGAGTGGTGGAGCGCACACAGCCGGAATCGTTGAGGTCGAACTTGCGGTCAAGGGTGTTACTCATGTGGCGGAGCATTGCGGATGGAAGGCGGGGCAAGCAAGAAGAATCTAGCTTGAGCTTGAAGAGGCCCACACATTGGCGTTCGGATTCCCTCTGCACCTGGCCAAACATCATCCACATGTGGAATCCTTGCAAGGTGTTCCAAACCTGAAGTCTGGCACATACCACCGACAAACACATGTCCAACCCAGCGCCAAACCAATAGACACGAACCGCCTTTGGCGCAGCCTAACGTGGTTCTCTTGGCCCCACCCAGAAAGTGAGGGCTTGTGGCAGGAAACTTTCAGGGCCCCGACCCTCAGCCAAAATTTCGCTTGAGTCTCTGGTTGGGAATGTCCAGGAATCACACCCTGGGTGTCCTTCTGGACAAATCGAACTGGTGTCTTTGCTTAGAACCATCGTGAAACCAGCGGAATCCATCTGTGTTCAACCAAAGTGAAACAAGACAAGGATGCCACTCATTTCCCAAGCTCTGGTTCCGGTTTGCTGTTTTTTCCTTGGACACTCTTTAGAGGACATCATCCAAACAAGCATGGACATGTATGCAACCCCTGTTATCCGCTTGAAAAGCGATGGAAGTGGAATCCCCTCTGCACACATCCTTAATTGTTGGCAAGCGGGTGGAGAAACTCACAGCTAGGTATGTTTGAGGGCTTAAGGGCAACCCCCCCCCCCACCCCCCCACCCCCAAAATGATCCTTCTAACCCCCCCCCAACCAAAAAAGGCAACCCCAACCGACACACCTCAACTGGCCAAAACCTGCCATCAGCTAATTGGTGGTTGGATTTGCGGTTTGAAGATTGAAGGGGGTGGCTTCCCGTTGACGTTCAACCCGCAAACCACCAATCCAACCAACTCAGGGTAGCCTGACAGATGGGTATCCAAAACAGGGAAACACCCCTTCGAAACTTCCTTCTAAAAAGAGCGGCTTACCTCGAAAAAGTCACAAACACCACCTTCTAAATCCCCTTTCCCTTTGAACCGATCCCCCCAAAGATGGGGTTACCTGAAAACAATCCAAAACAAATGGAAAACCACCCAGCGCTTCAAACTAAATCGCAGGCTCCGAGTGCCAGGATCTGTAGCGCTTGGGCGGCTGGATGTGTGGGGAGGCCTGCACCGCCAGGTCTGCCAACTGCGCCAAGGTCTGGCAGTGGTCGAAGCCTTCGATCGGAACACAAATATGAGTGTGGGTCAAAAATACGTACTCCAAATGGAACCGTAAACGGACACATGGAATAAATTCTGCGTCCCCGGGTGGCTTAATTTTGACCCATACCCTTATTAAGATGCAGGCCCTCAAAAGCCAAGCCGCAACTTAGGGTTGGACACAAACAGCAGCTTCTTCGCAACTGCATTTTAGTGGCCAACTTGAGGCCAACTTAAGGCCAACTTGTGAGTACTTTGTACGCAGAATTCATGAAGACGAGCATCGTGGTTTCGAGCGGTCAACTTGGCAGCTTTATGCCCTGACGCTTTGTGCCAGCACTTTTCTGACAACTACCTCAGGTGTTGCCCCCAACTAGAAATGACATGCTTGGACTCCAGTCCTTATTTTGTAGCCTCAAAATGACAATTGATGTCATTCGACTCGGCCCAACAAGTTGACTTGTTTTACAGGTTGAGGGGCAAAGTGAAGCCAACCCACAAGGGCCAAAGAGGGCGAATAGGCTCCCTTAGTCACAATGATGGCATCAAGGTGGTCTACCCAGCATGTACAGAACAAGGATGTCCGCCTTCGACCCAGGTTTTGATGGCTCAGCGACTGGCAATAGGAGCTGCACCAAGAGGCTCTTCAGGTTGAACTGTGTCTTGTAGCTTGCGTTGCACCAGTCTCGCAGCAAAAGCCGGGTCACCCCATTCTCCTCTAGCCTCGGCGGCAACTAAAGGGTCGAGATTTCATTCGGGTGCTGTTGGGGTGATGCCGGGGGTGTTGCTGGTGGATGCTGCGCGAAAAGACAAGAGTGCACCATCGTGCGCCTGAAGAAGGGTAGGTGGGTGGGAAGCACACATGAAGGTCCAACTAAACGGCAGCCAAGAAGCACCGACCAGTTCTCGCGCCCATGGTACTCCCGCTTGCCTGCCGACCCGACGTGCTCACCTTTGAGATTTGAGGTGTCCACTTTGGGGATGCCTTTGCCCCCCCCCCCTCGTTTGCACGGGCTTCAACAAACAGGGAGAGATGTAGATGGGCAAAGCAGTAATCCAGCGCCTGCCTCCGATGCAAAGTTGAACAAAACACCACATGCCACTTCTTTGCCGTCCTGATATCGAGCTGCTGTGCAAACCTGGTTCCACAGCGGAAAATACTGGACACCAAACTACGGAATTGTCCAATCCTCGGCCCTTGGTTGACTATTCCAGCTCAAAGAAACCTAAAGTGGTAAATGATGCTCTGTGTGTGACGCCAAGCACGGCCTTCTTTTGCCTCTTCCACGGCTGACCTTCACATCCAGTAGTAATTGCTGCGCGACTAGCGACTCACATTGTGCATAAGACCCCACGCAAAATGACAGTGTCACTAGGCATCCCCCTGTATCTTGAAAAACCACAAGTACCATAGATGAGCACGCTCACCAAAAACTGATGGAAGGTGACGTGGCTTTTGGCCTTTGGCGTGCCTTTGATTTTCTTTCAGGCTACCACAAGAAGTTGAACAAAAGATCCCCCCTCATGGAGACCTACGCATCTTCCCGGCACCCAGCTGGGTGCATTTTCAATTCCCTGAGGCCCCAGCTGTTGCTCAGCTTGGCCAATTCCCGGAGAAAGTCCCGGCGGTGCCCGCGCTTCCTGTGGCCCATCAAGCTGCCGATGTAGAAGGTGAAGCCGATGATCCCGGCAAAAATCACCTGCCCGCGGATCGCCGGGCCGGGAAAGGGACAGAAGCAGGACCTTCAACAGAACGCATGCCTTTTTTGGTTTAGACAGCAAATGGGATACTTTTCTTGGGTCTTCCTCCTGAAGCTCCCGCTCTGTTGACTCTTTTCTCTGTATCCTGCAGTACTCGAAAAATGCATCCTGGAGGTGCTGTTTGATCCTCTTTGAAGTAGGGCCGTAGTTTTTCACATGCTTCCAGAAACGCTTTGAAAGATGTGATTTGGAGTAAGGAGTACAAAGGTTTAACAGATTTCCACAGCGCAGTGATCCACGGGAGAAATGGCAAGCAGTTATTTGACTCCAAGTCTTGTGGGTGTTGGAGAGAACTTAGCACTTTCGACAAATCAGGGTAGCATAGGTGTACTCCTAGGCTTCACATTCGTCACCTGACGATTTCAGTGGAACCTTTGCTGCAATCATTGCCAACGAAAGCTTCAGCTCCTAGCCTGTTGGACAAATCCGCCGACCCCATGCCTGGTCCAGAATGGACCATGCTTTTGGCATCGGTGTGTTCTGTGTTGCTTTTGTTGATATGTTTTCTATAGGTTTAATGTAAACATAATTATGTATATATATATATATACATGTCCCTTGGGGCGGAAAATACGTCGGCTGGATGTCTGGATGTCTGGATCTCTGGATGTTTGGATGTTTGGATGTCTGGATCTCTGGACGTCTGGATCTCTGGATGTTCGGATCTCTGGATCTCTGGATCTCTGGATGTTCGGATCTTTGGATCTCTAAAGGTCTGTGGAGGTCTCTATCTTTGGATGTCTCCACAGGTCTGTAAAAGTGCTCCAACTCGAAACCCAGCATCCCTGAGCCAGAAAGTTTTGTGGAGCAGTCCAAAAGGCCCTTGTCAAAGCGGTAGCCTTATCTGGGCTCCCTTCCTCCCCCCCCAGCAACAGCCCCCCCCAGCGCCCATGAGTCCAACTTCTTCTAGCCTCAGGTGACCCTGGCCCGGCTCAAACTTCCCCGGTCCGCGCCCTCGTGGGCACGAGGCAGCAGATCAGAAGGATCGCCGCCAAGAGCCAGGTCACAATGGTCGACACCTGCCGATCCTTCCAGGTGAGGAGGTTCCTCGCTGGCACGAGCTGAAGGGAGCTGATTAAACAAGCGCCACAAAAACGGGCCATGGTGACAATTCATGAGTGCTGGCTGGCCATTGAAGACAATAGAAATAACCCTGAAATTCTCGCGGTTCCCCGTGCTAGGGCTCTAAAACAGTGGAAAGTAGCACGGAACCATGACATGGGTCCATGACCACAAGTATATTGCTGGCACGCGCATGTCGCTTATTCATCTAACCCCCCGTTTGAAGGCTCCCTTATTTCAAGAAGCACCCACATCCAATCACCAACAAGGCATTCCCAAAGTCTTCCATCCCTTCACCAATTCTTGCTTCTTTGTTGTGTTCAACACACAACACCCCCGGTGTTTGTTAACTGCTTCAGCCAAGCATCTTGTGCTTCTCCAAAATGCCAAGCACAAAATCCACCTGGCGCAGCCGTCTCCGGTCAGTTCAAGCTCCACGAAATGGATGCAACCGGTGCAACGCTGAAATGACATGCTCGTGTTTTCATTTACGGCACAAAAGCAACTCAGTCAAAAGGACCTAGGTAATTTCACCAACCAATGCTGCAGTTTCTATGGTAAGCTCCTCAATGTCAAGCACCAATTTGACCATCTTGCTTCGCACTGCTTCAACTGGCAGCTTGCTTTGCCAGTCAGTCTGTCTGCGTTGGTCTGCGCACGTCGAGAAACAGCACAATGGGTTGACTTGGAAAGCTGGCACACTTAATTACTTCAGAGGAAAAATGCTGAACTCTGCTGAAGGAAACATTGTCTGCAAATAATTGATAAAATCGACAAGCTAAAGCAGCAAATGAGCATGATGGGGTCGGGGGGGGCGGGCGGGGGGAGGGTGGGGCCTCACTTGCTTTCGCATACCCGCGTGCCAAGGATGTCTTATGAGTCCACTGTCCCGAGTCCAGGACACAACGCACTCACTCACTTGCGGGCTCACTTGCTGCTGACTTGCTTGCTTGCTGACTGACTCGCTGACTTACTTTACTTACTAACTTCCTGATTTCTTGCTTACTCACTCTGATTCAACCAAACTTATACATTCACAGTGGCTTGGAATGCTTGGGGTCTCGTAAAGCGCGGAATCACTTGTTGGTGCTTCTATCTAACTTACATGAAAGATCCCACACCGTCCTGACAATCGCGAGCATCAAATCAGAATGCTCACCGCTGTCGTGCAGTCCCAGTGGCATCATTGCGGATGGACAGGTAGAGGCGGATGTACTGGTTCAACCTGTCTTACTCTTCACCAACTGGATTTATAGTATCCCTAAGGGACCGAGCTTGTTTTACCCCCAGGGTGAACTTGTGCAGCCAGCAATCTGAATCGTGGCATTCCCCAGGATTCCTCCGGACACTGCTCGCTGTAAACCTACTCGCTCACACAAAGACACAAAGACAACAGCTCAATCGAGAAGCCAGGGAGCGCGTTTCGGCAAAGGAACGCCCATCCCTCCGAAACGCAATCATGCCAATCCATGCGTTCCCACGAAAGAAATCGGGCAAGCACATTGTCAAGCACAGTAAGACACCTTTGCTTCCTCGGCCTTTGGACAATTAGATGGCACTGGTAAATGGTTCCAACCCGCACACCCGCTGGCAGGTGGATGGCTTGCTTAGCAAGGCGGGCCAAATCTGCTTGAAAGCAGTACGCAGGGGGGAATTCTAAGGGAATTATTCAAGGGGTCATTCAACTTGACTTGAAGGAAAGCCATCAGGATATTTTTCCGGAGCGAACAGTTTGGCTTATTTGTGCTCCTTTGAGGGCGCCTTTTCGGGTGGTTTCAAAGGAAGCTAAGGGGAGAATGCCGCCCAGCGGGGGTTCGCTTGAACAAAGCCAAATTCACCAGAGATCCCCGCCCTGGGAAAATGTCGTTGTGGTGTTAAATATCTCATGGGCAAGAACCTGCCCCTTTCTTGAAATCAGGTACCCACCCTCCATACATATGCACGGGTTATTTATCAGGGGATGTTTCTCTGTTGCCTTGCGAGGGAGCACGATGGACATTCATCCACTTGGGGTCCCCTCATTCAGAGACACTCCCCACAAATCAACCTCCACAACTAGTTGCGCTTGAGATCAAATGTCGCTTCCTGCTTTGCACGACTACTTGATTACTTTAAGGGAGACTCCCCGAAACTTCCAAAAACGGATTCCTTTTCCCTCAAAGCTCGCCATGTCGCGCTCGTCTCCCCAGCGAGGCGCTGGTCGTTCTCCGTCAGCGAGGACTCCACGGCTTTGGCCTCCGGGGAGGCGTCGAAGGCAAAGGTCTCCGACTCCGCGGGCCTGGCGAGTCGCAGGGCGCGCCCTGCGCGGCTCGCGCGAGGTCTGCCTGCAAACCGAAGGTGGGGAACGAGGGGCCAACAACACAAGATACAAACTTCGAGGGGCCGTTTTTTTCCGCACATGGGCCATGAAACGTCAGTTGAGATGCTTTGGCGGACATGACAAACATGATGGGTTTCACGTTCGCAGTCAGTCGGGGCCGACAAAAGCATTGAACTCAAGCCAAGCCACACCGAAACAAGCAAAGAAATCCAAAGAAGCCCTACAAAACGCATCACAACGCCAAGCCAACCCCAACAAATCTACAAAGATCCAGGACAAAATCCCCACTTGGTTCAAGCTCGTCTTCCACTTGCTTGAGCCCCCTGGATTTTTCAAACACATTTCCAGTAGTGATAGATTCCCTTTAAAACCAGCCAAGGGAAATAAAAACCATGTTCTTCAGCAAAGGGAGGTAGGGAATGAGAAACGGAATGAACCATTTCGAGGTCTTGAAGGAAACCAGTTGGATGCTTGAAAAAGGGGTCATTCCCTCACACCTGCAACAGGGATCCTTACATTGTACACCTGAACATTGCAACTTGTAAATGGAGGTTTCCAACTTTATTTTGGTGTTGAAAAAGCAACATGATTCAAATGGTTGCAACATGGAGATCTTTTAAGGAGCCCTGTGCAAGCAAATCTAGGGAAGGAAACCACCAGTTGGATGGTTGAAAAGTTGGATGGTTGAAAAAACGGGTCATTCCCTCATGGCACCTGCAAGAAAATGGATGTCGTGGACTCTTCCCCAAACCCCATGGCCCTTTGGCGCCGGTGCCCGAGGCGCTCCGAGCCAAGTAGGCAGCGCCCATGGTGCTGGCGCCGCCGCACCCAGGTCTGGACCTCATAGCTTCGGAGGGTCAACATTTCCATTTTTGAGAGGGGGCCATCAGAAGCCCTGCCATTGTTTTGATTCTTATTTGTAAACATACATATATGTATAGGTAAATGTATGTATACTACTACTACTACTACTACTACTACTACTACTACTACTACTACTACTACGACTACTACTACTACTGCTACTACTACTACTACTACTACTACTACTATAATAATAATAGCAATAATAATAGTAGAACTACTAGTAATCGTTTGCACTTCCCAGATCTCACAACCATGCCTCGGTTTTCCCGTGAAAACAGCGAGTCAGCATAGCATGCCCAAACGGATTTGTCGTATGTCTCGCTGCCGCGCAGGCCCCTCCCAGATTCTTCCTGTGCGTCATTCTCTTCTTTGGAAGGATCCGTCGGATCCGGGAGAATGAAAGGGGAACCAGCCCTGATTCTGATGGGTGATTTGTCATCCGATTGCCCTCTTTCCACCGATTATTGAAGTGGTCCCGTGAGCATTCATGAGTTGGAGGAAAGGTGTGGATTGGTCCTCGATGCGAGTTTTGCCCAACAAGGAGAACCAAACCAAACCAGGTCGACCTCAAGTTGCTCTCAGTGCAGTAAAGGTCGAACCACAAAGCAACCGTAAATATGTTGGTTGCCTTTCCGTGGACTATTGATGTCCATCCCGTTGACCTTTCGCATACGTCCAATGAAAATTCGCTTCAGAGGGTGGTGCTTCAACCTCCTGAAGGTGAAATAGAGTTGAACCCCGGCTCTTGCAACACAAAACGAGGCACCCACCATGCAGGCCGGGGTTCCCTATACTCTGACCTCAACCAAAAGGAATTTGATCGTATAGCAGTCAACTGCGGTTTAACCTTTGGATGAGGCTCTCTCCCGCAGGTCTAGAATACTGAGATGGAATCACGTGTCAGTGTGCGTATCTCAGCCTCCAAAATCCTTGTCGAAACCTTCTTGTACATACTGCATGTAGTAGTTGGCTGTTGCACTTGGAGAAACTTTTCAATGCGTCCAGGTGTCAACTAGGGAAATTGGCCGTGGCTCAAAATTAAAAAGCTCTGGTTACGCAGGTCTTTTTGGTCCCATTTACCACGGCGGCATTGTGGTACCACTTTTTGAGCCACAGCCAATTGGACAAATGGCAAACGCACCCTCGGTTGCTTTCTGCTCCCCTGCTGACAAGTTTTACTTTTAGTGGTTTAATGGAAAACCCATGAGTTGCCAAAAAGTTAAAGTCCTAACATCCAAGCAAAATGCACTCAAGTACCCATACTGTTTCGGCTTCCATTTATGAAACTCGACAAACTCTGGGCTCAGGTTGGCTCGCCCATCCGAGCGGCTGTGTCCATAGTGTGACGCCACTGGGCATCTTGAGTAAAGGCCTCGGTACAATCCGGGACGCCTTCTGCTTATTTGGGATCAGTTTGTCATACCAAGAGGGCATCTTTCTTTTGAGTGGAATAAATGTGTATATATATATATGTATAATGCTCCGAATTGATGCTATTTCAATGTTTGACAGCCTACGGATGTGTCAAACGCTGTTGGTCAAACCCTCATCCAAATCATCCTGTTTTTGACACATTCTCACATGTGCTCCGGCCGGCTTTCTTGTGGATGATGGCTGCCCTGTGAACCCGGAAGTATGAAGGCATCTTCACCATGGGCCACATAGCTGCTACCCAAGCTGAATCAGCAATGAATGCTTGTTGTGGTGAGGCCGACTTGAACATCCAGCAACCCACATCTAATCATGTCTCAGAAGACATACACCACATAACATATCTTGACAAATCATCCAACAACCACTGCTGCACCTCCAATTCATCATGCCGAAAAGGATAGAACATCGATCGTGCTCCTCGTCCATGAAACATAGAATCCCAGACCCCTGCTCCTTGACCCGGCATCACCCTGGTTTCCTCAAAGTAAGCAGTTAAGTTCTTGCACCTATTTGGGGAAGACCAGGAAAAGGCGACGGCAGTCTCCGAGATCCAGGCAAAGGCGTATTGCCAGCCGTTTTCATCGGTATCTGCGTTAACAACCACCTGCGCGGCCAGCTTGAAAGCCGAAATCCGGTCGACTTGACCCGAGCCTTTGTCCAAACCATGGATTCTCAACAGGGCATCTGGACAAAAAGATATTGCATCTCCTTCTGCTTTCCTTTTGGAAAATCAAAAGTCGCACCGCGAGCAGCACCAGAGAACGAAGCTGAAACCATCTCAAAGGCCGACAAAATATTATTGCCACAAACACACAAGCCTGATAGACCATTAAGCACCGATGCCAGCATCCTCCAATCTGCAAACCAGGCGGTCAACCAAACCGATACACCCGCAATTTGGCCTGTTGCTCACATACTTGACCGCCACATTGTTGATTCAGGCGTCCAAACTTCAGTACCAGCCTTTGATCAAGTGACTGAACAAGAAAAACAAAACTAAAATCGCGCTGCATGTCGAAGATTCCTAAACCCAAATCCCAAGCTGCCTTGGGCAATTGTCACAACTCATCTTCTGTTGGCATGACCGCTGCTTCAAATGCTGCTGTGCCCTGCGTGACAAGTCAACTGACGTCCTTTCCAACGACTCCTTCATATTGGGATTTTGTTTAGAAGCAACCTGATTAATGGATAGCTTCTGTAGTTTTTGCGTGCGCGTGAGCCTTTTGGCATCTGAACAAGGCAAGAGTCGCCCACTAGCAATCGGCGAACCTTCTTTGCTTTTCTCCTTAAGGACAACTTCATAAATTTGCCTTGCTGAATATAGATCTCACTCGGTTGAACAACTGATTTCCACATTCCGATTGCAGGGCAGGAGCTTGTCGTTCGTCGACAACCACAAAACAGCGCAGGCCTGAATCTGTGGATCCAACACATTCAAGTATCTTTCTACTATAACGATCTGAATCATTGGAATGGGGGTTGTGGGGGACTGAACAAAACAAAGTAAGCCATGCTCACAAGAGAATCATGCGAATCATTGTTTGGCCTCGTATGTTACCCAGGTCGCTGGTAGGACTTGCAACCGTTTCGCACGGCCCATTTGTATCCCCTGCGTCCCCTCAGGCCGACCAGCCCCCGCCTTCCACTGGTAGCGAAATCTTTGGCCACCCAGGAAGATAATGGCCTGCGGGTATCAACATGTGGTGCTTTTAAAGGGTTCCCTCTCGGGGGAAATCACAGCGAAACCCATTTTTGTGTTGGGGGGTCACACCTGTATCCGTTGTAGGAAATGAACTTTGGTGACCCCATGACTTCTTGAGAAGCGGTCAGGGTAAGAACAAATCCCCAAAGCTTGACCCCTTGTGGGGTTGGCACCCGCTGAATGTCCCATGAGGTCATAATATCCAATTTAGCTGCTGCAAGTACAGGAGACGTTTTGATTGGGTTAGCTGCCATGGACTGCGCGTATCGATTCTCTTCCCCATGTTTTTGCTCCTCGTTGCAGCACTTGCAACATGCAACCTAGAAGTGATGGTTCAAGGCTTGATGGCATTCATAGCAAGCCGCCGCTGGCATTTGGAGTCCATTGTCCCTGTTCAAGTCAGAAAGGGACTGAGGGGTTGCTCAGGGCACTCCTAACAACCAGGTTTCATTTCGGCAAATGATGGCACGCACCAAACTGCGACTGCCATCTGTTTTGAGCCAAGCTGACACAACAACAAGTACTCACTTCCTGAGTGGACTGGCCACACAAATCTGAACTTCTGCTTCAAGTCCAGGAACCCAGGGAGTGTTCCTCTGGGTTCGAAGCGCCTCTTTGCGGCGCACCGCCCAAGAAGGAAACCGCTGCGAAGCGAGCGCCGAAGCGCCTGCGGGCCACCACACTCGTGGCCGTAGCCATCCACCCACTGCGGCTGGTCGAAGCCTAAGGATCCGCTGTGAGCCGACTCCTCGGATTTTACTGGGCGAAGAGGATTTCACCCGCCTGAAATTTTTGGTGCTTGGGGGGCCATTCCCAACATAAACCACCATTTGGGGTGAATTCGGTCGTGTGCGGTCGTGATGTTTCACCCAGATTTTTAGGTGTCTTGCGTAGAGCTTGCAATATTTGAAACATGTGAATCGACTCATATTGATTCGTCCACTTTTTGTTTACAATGGAGTCACACATATGTATGTGCAACTTCGGATTGCCCCACGCCACCACCTCTTTTTACATATGGGTTCAAGTCTATCGCTTTGCTGAGTAACCTGTCCATTCTTGGTTGTGACCGCTTGTCCTAACCTGAACCCCCGCGGACTTCACAGTTGCCGCCCTGGTGCCGTCGATCAAGTAGTCAGCGCTGAAGCCACCAAACATGAATCTGCGCTCCTTGGCACGGTCACAAGCATAGGCGTCCTTTTAGGGGAAATAGATGGCCCTGGTAGATGATTAAACCACTAGGTAAACCCGGGCCATCTATTTTTCGACCAAAACAACCAAAAAGGACACCTATGGTTACAAGTCCTATGGCTCTCCAAACCCTAATCAATGCTAAAGACTCAAGCGGCGGAAAGCTTTCCGCAGCTGTCATGGGAGCTGTCCACTCCTCTGGAAGGCTTTTCCTTTGGCTTGAATTTATATGGGGACCAACATACTAAACTTAATAAACCATACACAATAAACTCTCTTCGATTCCATGTAGCATTGCTTTCATTGGATTTAACAGGTCTGGAAATACAAACGACTCCGGATCGGTTTCCTTTTGGGACATTTCGACACATATGGGTTTATTTCGCACCTGGATTGTGGCTTGGCTCTATTTCTGCTCGCCAAGCAGCGGCCTCCCAAATCACCAAATCCGGCGGCTCCCCGAGTGAGCTCTCGGTGGTGTGCCTCCTCACGCGAAATGGGGCAGCCCTGTGTCAAGGGCTCCTGTTAGGCCTTTCTTTGGGTTTTTTGGAGTTCTGCCATGGGACAAAGCGACAAGGGCTAGATCCTAGGCACACCCCCCCCCCCCCGGCCACCACCAACTAGGGGACCCTCAACATGGCGGTTTTTCTTTTGGTTTGCCTTGCCTGAAAAGGCTACGCACTCCTACATGACTCAGGGGGAAGCAAAAGCCGCACTTTGCGATCTTTCTTTAGAACCCTAAGAACGGGTTTCACACAACTGGATGCTACATGAGGATCTGGCAAAATAACAAATACAACTCCGTTTTTTTTGGGTCCCTATTTAGCACCCAGAAAACCACTCCCAAAACAACATATGTTGTGGTTCTGTTTCATATTTAGTGAACCCCAAGATAAAACAGTAGTTTCAGGGACCCAACCCACCATCAGGGAGGTCAACCTGAGGGAAATGCAAAAGGTAAACAAAAACCACCCACACTTAGGGGGGGCCGTTGACCCCAGAATACTCAACCCCAGTTTATTCATAGGAGGGGGGTGTTCCCCTCCAAAAGTGGTTGATTCCCCACATTTCATCCAGGGAGAAGCACCCCCAAATAATAAAAAGGGGTTCATAACTATGGAGTCAACATTAGGGGGTTGATCAAAAGGTTGTTTGCATGGGTTGACCATTTAGGCAAACCACCAACAACGAATATTATTTCGCCACATGGGAAAAAGTTACCCGTGGTCAAAACTGCGGGCCCTAAATGGCGTGGGTCAAAACTTAACCACCGGGAATTGGACTGCAGGTTTTAGTCCATGTTGCCATTTATTTGGGCAATTCATTTTGGGCTTACGCTATTTTTGAATTAAGCTTAGCGGACATAGTTCACAACCACAGAATTTGCGAACATGGTTGGCACCCTATTTTGGGGTTTACCCCATTTACTAATGTCACTGCCAAACATAAAATATGGCCGTGGGTCAAAACCAATGGTAGAATTTTGGGGTAGGTGCACCACCCTTTTGGTGTATTTTAGTGGTTGGATTGGAATGTTCACGGGGGGTACGGGCTTTGGGATTTTGACCCATGGCCATATCGATGCGCCCGATATCAGAAAGCGGCGCGGTCCTCTGTGCGGCGCGGCGCCGCCAGGGCGCCTCCAGCGGCTCCGTGCGGAGCTCCGGGGCCAGCGGCGCCACCGCCGGGCGCAGGTCCCAGGTCCGCTTCCTGAGCCACGTGGATTCGGCAGCCGCAAGCGTCCCCAAAGGGTTCAACAAAGAAGGGGTTCAAAAAACCTTCTAGAACCAGGGGTACAAACCAAGGCAAACTAACTGAGGATTGCCAGAGCCAATGAAAACTTGGACTCCAAACCAATTTTCCGGTTTGGGGTACAGTGAATATATATTTTTTGGAGTCGACACATGAAGACTGAGCACTTTTCGTTGTTTTCTGTGCACCATGTTGAGGTTCAATGATCATATTCTTTTGGCGAAGATCTTTTGGGTTGATTACATGTTCCTTTCTTTTCTTTTTTCCCTCATTTTTTTTTTTTTTGGGGGGGGGGTGGGGTTCAGGGGTCATTGTTTCAGGGGTGTTTATTGATACTCGGGAACTGGCGGGTCATTGTTAAGAAGGCCTTTATTGATGGGAGTTCACCATTCACCGACCAGAAACCGACAATATTACCAGACCAGAGACGGATAAGGGCCTACCCACCAAGCTGCAAAAGAAAACACGGGCCCAGCAACCCACAAAACCCACCAAATCCCCATACCCAGCAACCAGAAACCAGACCCCTGACATGCTGCCCCTTGCTCACATCCCCCCAGAAACCCGGCGCCGAGCATCAGCAGGAGCGCGGCGATGATGGCCAGGGACCATCTCCACAGCAGCAAGAACCTGGGCTGGGCAAGCCTGAACGGATGCTCAAACCCAGGCGAACTGATCACTACAGAACCTCTGCATATGAGATTCTACAAACCAAGCCTGTGTCTTTTGGCCACTCATTGGCACTTGTCTCCCCTTTCTGAAGGGTTCAGGGGCAATTCCCTCTTTGGGCAGCTGAAACAGGCAACGCAGTCAGAGAAACCTTGAGGTGTCGACAGGTTTTTGTTTCACACCCTGCGAATACACGCACTGGGTATTGACCCCATTTAGCCATATTTCCGTGTAATCTTGCACCATTCTGGGTCATTTCTCAAGGGTGTAATCCCAGGGCGCACTACAAAAACCCTTCAGATTGTGAGGTCGCCATGATTTGCTAAGGAGCGTTTTGAGGTGACACGGAAATGCACCCGGGGCCGCAAGCTGAGAGCTGCTTTGGTTGCCCATGGCGGTTGTCAACACGAAGCAAACAAAACACGCGAACACAACCCGGTTCTCGTTCCAAGGCATTCCATTGTGGCCAAGCAAGACAACTTACCACCCCTGCGCCTCAATTCATGGCAAGACATCTTTTTCGACGACAAGTGTACCCCGACTGGTTTTGGTGGCCCATCGCCAGAAGGAAAAAACCAACCGTCTGACAAAAGCAATATTTAACAACGCATTTCCACCTCAGATCTGGCCGAACTAGCAAGACAACATTTGGCCCTGGCGCTGGAGGGGTCCCTCATTCCGAGGACCACACCTTGGGGGTCATGCCACTTGTTCGTCCCAGCCTTTTTGCCAAGCCGCCAGAGCTGAAGAAACAGAAGCCAGGCCAAGGAATACCAGAAGTGCTCCCACTGGATGACCAAAATCACGTTGTTCTGCCTAGTCCGAGGGGATTTGGGGGAGCTGCCGGACTGACACCAAAAGTCGCAGACGGATTTTTCGCCTGATATTAGGGGAAGCCTAGTCACTAAAACACTTTCGGTCCAGGGACTATTAAAAGTTTGAGGCCACAACCTTGCCACAGCTCCCCGTACGGCTCTCAATGGGTATAAGGCTCGCACGCGCGTGTTTCTCTGCTTGCTTGTGAGACAGTCTTCGATTACGTCCTTGGTCCGAGCTGCTCTTTGGCTCGTGTGATAGACATCCCCTCCCTTCAAACAGCCAGTAACTCTCCACGCGGCAAGAACATGTCTAAGACATGTCTGTTTGTGATCAGCGAGTGCCACGCCCCACCATGCTGACCTCTGCTGCACGTAGCGCATGCCCAGTGGGCAAAGAAAGCCGACCGACCCTCTGTCAGGCGGCAATGAGAGCAAACTCCTGAAAACACGGCAGGGGCATGATGGTTTTTCAGGCTGCTGCGCAAAATCTTTCTGGTGCCGTCTGGCTGGGTATGGTTGCAAGCACGGCAATGCCAACGAGGAAACCACCAGCCGACCCTGTTGCATTCCCTGCACCGGTCCAGCTCCGCCATATCTGAGATATGCGAGCCAAAGCTTACTGCGACGTGGCTAAAGATGAAGCCCCGCGCCGAGGCATGTCTGGCAACTGCCTCGGGCCAGGTCCGGCATACGAGGGCAACAGTTGACAGGTCGTCGGCATTCAGCAGCTCAAGCAGCTTGGGGCGAACAGGGTCGCTCAGGAAAATCGAGCGGATCCTGCTTTTGCCATGCTCTCTGGCAACAGGAGTCTCCGGAGTTTGCCCCGTTTTTCCTTCGGCGAATGCCCTTCGCAGATCCAGGCGATGCCCCACCGCCAGGATGCCGATGTCCTGCAAGATCTGGTAGCCTTGGGCGCCCGCAAGGTCCGGGAGGTGGCGATCGCCCAACTCCGCACATTCGAAGAGCGGCCAATATCGCTCAAGGCCCGCCTTCAGCACCGCCTCCTTCAGCCGGCTCATGTCGGGAAATCTTCGAAGCTAAAGGCAGCAATCACACCTGAGACCTCAGTCCTCCCGAAAAACCTACTGGCATTTGTTGAGACTTGCCTAGCACTCCTCAAGCGCACGAAGGCGACACAACTGATGGAAAGTCATCATGGTCTACTCAATCTCCAGAACCAGAGGGATATTCGACCAAGGGCCTGTGTCTGTTTTTTTTCTAGGGGTCACCCTGAGGCGGGCTGATTACCATGCTTTTCAGAGCTGCACAATCCTCCCATGTACTGTGATTTGCATCTCTCCCTCTCTCGCTCTCTATTCATGGTTTGGGAAGAGTTGCTCAGCGATGTTACATCAAAAGACCACAGTGTATGAGCCGTCCTCTAAAAGTGCAATAATCTCAGCAATGTTGCGTCGCAAAGCGTTCTGTGTATGCTGCGTCGCCGTCTACAAAGTGCAACACTTCTAACAACAGCTGTGGTATTTCTTTGTTTAGGACACGGAAGATACCCCCAACACCACAAGAGATGGGAAGGGCTGCTTTGCACAGGTTCTCGGGTTGGGACCCTCCCCGATGAACCTTCATTGGGGGAGGGCTCAACAAACGTGAAATGGCATCCAACTAGCGGTGCGGCTCCCTTCTTGCGTGCGGGTTGCCACCGCACAAAGACCATCTCAATCAGCTCAACCAAGCGACCTTGGCTCGGGCATGATTCATTTGCTGCCGTTCTCAGCTTCTGAACTCATTCAGAGGCAACCTGTTGGATCTCATGGAACATATTTTTTGACCAAACAAAGGAAACAAGGCCGTTTTTGTTGGTTGATCTGAAAGCGGCACATACTAAACCGGACAGCCCCCAGACACATCCCGAAACCGCCATTGCTGGGAGTCTGTGTCCCTTGCCGCCCAAAAAGAGTTCCCTCAGTCGGGGCTCCGTGAAATGGTTGCCCCAAAAAAAACTTACCCAATGGCTTCCACAAAAACCCTCCGGGTTTTCCAGCCTGGTAAGAGTCTACCTATGGCTGGCGGAGAGGCCGGAGGCCGGTGCTTGCAGTTCCAAAGTTAGGGAGCTTGCTGCTTCGCCGAGGTTCAAGGATTGAGAGCAGCAACTCTGAGGGTGTTTCTTTCTTAGGGGCCCCCCCACAATTGTGGTTGTCCTGTTGGGTTCTTTTTAAATCTAACCAAAAAGGGACCCGCAAAACACACACACACACACACACATTTCTGAATTGGCAAGGCCCATCACTCAATATTTCTGGCACACTGTTCCGCGGTTTGGTGTTTAACCCTTGCTGCCCTGAATGTGTTTCTGGCCAGAGGGCTGCGGGGTTTTGAGCCCCGAATATCAGTTGCTCAGCCTGAGCAATACAAAATCTGTTTTTGAGTAGCTGTCTTTCAGGGATCTAGCATGGAAGAAAAACCCAAGTTTTAGCTGACGTCAGTCTAACAGAATACAAGTACCCTGTGTTGCTTGTTCGCCATAGGTCTACACCGAAGCTTGCCCATGAAAAGGACAGCTCTGAAGGTTTCTTGCTGGAGACTCTGAGGTATTTTGCTCAAATCAATGGCCTCAAGCTCTACAACACGGCGAAGCCCCAGGCCCGGGGCTTGAAGTGTGGACTTTTTGCTGGCGAATGTCAATATTTTTTCATGTCCACTCAGTTGCCCCGTGACACCGATGGAATTTCTGTTTGGTTGTTGATTCCATTTTTGAGAATTGGAATCACTAGACAAACATAAATTTAAAGGGGTCAGAATTCATCTCAATCCCTGATTGGATCGGCCGCAAAACGTCCAAACTGATGTTTGCCCCTTGTATCTGGTCTTCCCCAAAAGTGGCTCAAGTCCAGCAACTCAGGGAGTAAGCCTACGAAAAACGAGCTTAGCCTCAGGAAGTGTGGGCACGTGTCAAACTCGGAGGCCTTTTGCGGCACAAGCCGGCTTTCCTTTAGGTTTCCGTTTAAACCAATCTGAACAAGGCTACCCTGAAACAACAAATGCCGGTTGTTCAAAGCCAACCAACCAACCAACCAACCAACCAACCAACCAACCAACCAACCAACCAACCAACCAACCAACCAACCAACCAACCAACCAACCAACCAACCAACCAACCAACCAACCAACCAACCAACCAACCAACCAACCAACCAACCAACCAACCAACCAACCAACCAACCAACCAACCAACCAACCAACCAACCAACCAACCAACCAACCAAACCAACCACCCAACCACCCAACCACCCAACCACCCAACCAACGAACCAACCAACGAACCAACCAACCAACCAACCAGCCAGCCAGCCAGCCAGCAAACCAACCAGCGAACCAACGAACCAACCATCCAACGAACCAACCAACCAACCAGCCAGCCAGCCAGCCAGCCAGCCAGCCAGCCAGCCAACCAACGAACCAACGAACCAACGAACCAACGAACCAACGAACCAACGAACCAACCACCCAGCCAACGAACCAACCAACCGACCAACCAGCCAGCCAGCCAGCCAACCAACAAACGAACCAACCAACCAAGCGACACACCAACCAACCAACCAACCAACACCAACCAGCCAGCCAGCCAGCCAACCAACCAACGAACCAACCAACCAACCAACCAGCCAGCCAGCCAACCAACCAACGAACCAACCAGCCAACCAAACAAACAACCCACCAGCCAGCCAGCCAGCCAACCAACGAACCAACCAACCAACCAACCAGCCAGCCCGCCAACCAACCAACCAACGAACCAACCAGCCACCCAACCAGCCAGCCAGCCAGCCAGCCAACCAACGAACCAACCAACCAGCCAACCAACCAACCACCCAGCCAGCCAGCCAACCAGCCAACCAACGAACCAACGAACCAACCAGCCAACCAACCAACCAACCAAGGAACCAACCATCCAACCAACCAACGAACCAACCACCCAACCACCCAGCCTACGAACCAACCAACCAACCAGCCAGCCAGCCAGCCAACCAACGAACCAACCAACCAACCAACCAACCAACCAGAGAGCCAGCCAGCCAACCAACGAACCAACGAACCAACGAACCAACCAACGAACCAACCAACCAACCAACCAACCAACCAACCAACCAACCAGCCAGCCAGCCAGCCAGCCAGCCAACCAACCAACGAGCCAGCCAGCCAGCCAGCCAGCCAGCCAACCAACGAACCAACCATCCAACCAACCAACGAACCAGCCACCCAACCACCCAACCAACGAACCAACCAACCAACCAGCCAGCCAGCCAGCCAACCAACCAACCGACCGACCGACCGACCAACCAACCAGCCAGCCAGCCAGCCAACGAACCAACCAACCAACCAGTTAGCCAGCCAACGAACCAACCAACCAGCCAATCAACCAGCCAGCCAGCCAACAAACCAACCAACCAACCAGCCAGCCAGCCAGCCAGCCAGCCAGCCAGCCAGCCAAACAACCAACCAACCAACCAACCAACCAACCAACCAACCACCCAACCACCCAACCACCCAACCACCCAACCACCCAACCACCCAACCAACGAACCAACCAACCAACCAACCAGCCAGCCAGCAAACCAACCAACGAACCAACGAACCAACCATCCAACCAACACCCCACCCAACCACCCAACCACCCAGCCAACGAACCAACCAACCAACCAACCAGCCAGCCAGCCAGCCAACCAACCAACGAACCAACCAACCAACCAACCAGCCAGCCAGCCAACGAACCAACGAACCAACCATCCAACCAACCACCCAACCACCCAACCACCCAGCCAACGAACCAACCAACCAACCAACCAAGCAACCAGCCAGCCAGCCAACCAACAAACGAACCAACCAGCCAACCAGCCAGCCAGCCAGCCAGCCAACCAACCAACGAACCAACCAACCAACCAACCAACGAACCAACCAACCAACCAAACAACCAACCCACCAACCAACCAACCAACCGACCAACCAACCAGCCAGCCAGCCAGCCAACCAATGAACCAACATACCAACCAACCAACCAACCAGCCAGCCAGGCAACCAACCAACCAACGAACCAACCAAGCAACCAACCAGCCAGCCAGCCAGCCAGCCACCCAGCCAGCCAGCCAACCAACCAAATCCAACCAACCAACGAACCAACCACCCAACCACCCAACCAACGAACCAACCAACCAACCAGCCAGCCAGCCAGCCAACCAACCAACCAACCGACCGACCGACCCACCAACCAGCCAGCCAGCCAGCCAGCCAACCAACCAACGAACCAACCAACCAACCAACCAACCAACCAACCAACCATCCAGCCAGCCAACCAACGAGCCAGCCAGCCAGCCAACCAGCCAACCAACCAACGAACCAACCATCCAACCAACCAACGAACCAACCACCCAACCACCCAACCAACGAACCAACGAACCAACCAACCAGCCAGCCAGCCAGCCATCCAACCAACCGACCGACCGACCGACCGACCAGCCAGCCAGCCAGCCAACAAACCAACCAACCAACCAACCAGCCAGCCAGCCAGCCATCGAACCAACCAACCAGCCAACCAACCAACCAACCAGCCAGCCAGCCAACCAACCAACCACCCACCCAGCCAACCAGCCAGCCAGCCAGCCAACCAACGAACCAACGAACCAACCAACCAACCAACCAGCCAGCCAGCCAGCCAGCCAACGAACCAACCAACCAGCCAACCAACCAACCAACCAACCAGACAGCCACAGCCAGCCAGCCAGCCAACCAACGAACCAACCAACCAACCAACCAGCTAGCCAGCCAGCCAGCCAACGAACCAACCAACTAACCAACGAGCCAGCCAGCCAGCCAGCCAACGAACCAACCAACCAACCAACCAGCCAGCCAGCCAACCAACCAGCCAACCAACCAACCAACCACCCAGCCAACCAGCCAGCCAGCCAGCCAACGAACCAACCAACCAACCAACCAGCCAGCCAGCCAACCAACCAACCAGCCACCCAGCCAACCAGCCAGCCGGCCAGCCAGCCAACCAACGATCCAACCAACCAGCCAGGCAGCCAGCCAGCCAACGAACCAACCAACCAACCAACCAGCCAGCCAGCCAACCAAACAACCAACCAACCACCCAGCCAACTAGCCAGCCAGCCAGCCAGCCAACCAACAAACCAACCAACCAACCAACCAACCAGCCAGCCAGCCAGCCAACGAACCAACCAACCAACCAACCAGCCAGCCAGCCAACCAACCAACCAGCCACCCAGCCAACCAGCCAGCCAGCCAGCCAACCAACAATCCAACCAACCAGCCAGGCAGCCAGCCAGCCAACGAACCAACCAACCAACCAACCAGCCAGCCAGCCAGCCAACCAAACAACCAACCAACCACCCAGCCAACTAGCCAGCCAGCCAGCCAGCCGACCAACGAACCAACCAACCAACCAACCAACCAACCAACCAACCAACCAGCCAGCCAGCCAGCCAGCCAACGAACCAACCAACCAACCAGCCAGCCAACCAACCAACCAACCAGCCAACCGCCAACACACCAACCAACAAAGAAACGGTTGAGTCGCCCAATCCGACCAAACCCGCCGCGGCGCCGATCTGCTTCTCCAGGTCTGCCCAGTCCAGCGACGCCGCCGGCGCGGCCGCGGCTTCCTCAGGCTCCACCGGCAGAAAGAGATGGCCTCGGGCCAGGAGATCCGCCGAGTTGGATACCCTCCCAGCCCTTACAGCCGGAACCTGACGGGGGCCCGGTCCAGGCAGTGGGGCACCCGGAAGAGAAGCCAGGACCCTCCGAACACGTCAGGTTCCATGTGAAAAGGGTGGGAGCGGAATTGCCGGCATACGCCTGCGTCTTTCTTTTCTTCTGGGGGAGCCCAGAAGATAAGGCAACGGTGTCCTTTTCGTTTCCCTTGAACACCAACCAAAGAGGGCACCCTCACGAGACGCACCCAGCACCAAATCCCAGCTCTGCGCCTTGGGAGTGTCCTGGAGACCCAGCCGGAGGCGACCAAACGAACGCAGGCCCACGACTGTGGCCTGTGTTTGAGCACAACTCTGCTCCTGACAGCAGCGGATCTATGTGCAAAATGAAGATCGAATGCAATGCATTCTTGCCAAGAAGCAGCTACCCTGACACTTATGGATATTATATATATATTATATATATACACGTATATGCATATGCTCTTTATCAATCTAAATGTTACTTACTTGCCTATTTATGCAAGTCCCTCTTAGGCATGGAGGCCAACCCACACAATTCCAATTCCAATATTTTCCTGTTACGACCAAAGCTTTTGGATGGGTTTTTGGCAACCCCTGGTTGGGTTGAATGCGTCCAGCCAGTCATTGCCCTTTGCGCTGCCGACTCGTGCATTCTCATTTGCAAACACAATAAGACACACACACACACAAATGGACGCATGGAACGCAAATCACGTGGATGCCAATAAGTAGGATAGACCTACCATGTAAAGTTGACCTCCGCATTCATGTACCTGGACTTTGTGTGGGGGGTGTTGCACTCCATTGTTAAAAGTGAAGGAGCAAGATGAGACACGAGGGTTGTTTATCCTAGATTCCAACTGGGAACCAGCTTGAAAACCCTGCGTCCCCCCCGGACGGAAATGCAACCAGGCAAGCCTAGTGGTTGTTCTACCAGCGCCGCAATGGTCAGGTGCCCGAACGAGACGTTCACCAAGCCCCTTCTAGTGGCGTCATCCTGCATGAGACACGCAGCTTTGAAGTTCCTCAGCCTGTCTTGGGGGCAAAGTCAATGCCTGCAGCCCTCAACCTGAATGGGAACCAACTAGCATTAAGCCCCTGATTGGATAGAGATGTCCCATGCCAGGGCTGAGGGGACTCTTCACTTTTGGGGTTCACCTCCCAGGGATCACCAGCATCACTCCATGACCAACACTAAACGCGGACGTGGCGGGGCGCGGCGCCATTTTCGGTTCGGATCCAGCCAATCTCCCAGTGAAGCCAACTCGAAAACCCCTGCTGACTTTGAGTGTTCCTTTCTTTGGCGGGGGTTCACAAATTGGTTGGTCAACTGCTGTCCCTTGGGGCGGGGGTCTAGTTTGTGCACCAACCATGTTTTAGGTTGCCCATGCACATCCATGTGTCTTGGTGGGAGGTATTGCACTCCCTCCAGATTTGCATTGAACCCCAAAGAACGTTTCCAGGAATGGAAGACCACTTCTCTCGGAATCCTTCTGTTCATTTTGCAGGCAAACCAACTTTGCCCCGCGACCCACAAGGAGCCCTTTGTTTGCGGAGTCGGGGGGATGGAACAGAACCACTGCATCAAAAGGGCTAAATCATCCGTGCATCGGGCTCTTTGCGTGACTAATTTCCAAATCAACTGGGAGTTCATATATGGGTTCATAGGGTTGCATCTCCCTCCTGAGTGGATTGGCCAAAAGAAGGCAACCAAACTTTGTATTTACAAACCCAAAAAGCGGCTCAAGTCCCTTTCGGAACCACGGAAGTGAGGCGCATACATTTGCCGTGCCGTTTCGGACTCCTGCTTCAGCGGCAGCTGAAGGCAGATTTGTCGCCTGCGCCGCAGCGCGAAGAGCGGCACAGTGATGGAGCCCAAGAGCAGGGGCTCGCTGTCATCGTACTCGGGCTCGTGGTAGACCTCTTTGCTCTTTTTGGAGGCCCTTCTTCGAGGGGAAACTGAAGGGAAACGGGCTTCTGCCAGAAAGCCAAGAAGGAAACTACCATTTTGGCGTCCCTTTTGGTTTTGCCCAAGAAGGGCGCCAGAGACACGTGGCCACCAAAGGTTAACCCCCCAAAAGGCACCGGGTATGTCTTGAAATGCCCGCTTTTGCCCAAAGGAAATGTTGTCTTCCGACGCCTCTTCCATGACTGCTGGAGGGAGGGTCGGGTTTGGGCCCAAAGTAGTCGTTGTTCTTTGGGTCTCCCTGTGACACAACCTTGAATGGCAAGAGGCCCCCTCGTTTCCCTCGCCATGTTGATTTAACGATTGTTCTTCAAAACAGCTGTGTAGGAGGTCTGAACGTCTGACCTTTGGCGGCTTGTCGGCGTTTCTCCGCTTCTTGTTTGCAAAATGGACCTTGATCTCGCCAGTCTTGCAGTGTTCTTGAACGCTTTCCACATTGACATGTTCATTGAATATCAACCTACAACTACTGATAGTATAGAATATCAGCACATCAATGGAAATCAACCAATAAACACATTAGTACACAAATAGCTCAATGATTCAATACATAAGCGAATGAGCAACTCTAACTGGCGTATACATGTGTATGTATATTATTATGCACATAGCAAACTTAGTCTTTGCTTCTGAATTTTCAGACTCCAATCTTACTCAACAATGGTTTGAAGATACTACATACACATCTATGTATACATATGTATCTATGTATCATTGTATAGTCTACGTGTGGCACCTGTGTTTGTCCATGGACAGTGTCACCATCGAACAGTGTGACTAAACCTATCGCAGCGTTGCAACGCTGCAACATGCTGTATGAACCGGGAATGTCATCAAGCACTCCCTGACAGCTTCCAGCAACACAGATCCTAGAAAGAAAAACTAGCGGCCAGGGAAGCTACTGTACTCTGCGCACAGTACCCACCCTGTGCCTCCCGACTCACAAGACACGAGTCGCATCCTTCTTGCGACGCACAAACATTCCCTGAATGATCTTGCCTCTTGAGCCAATTCTATCATAGATTCGCACAAACCCTTTTCATTCACTGCTACAAGGAGGGAAACAGGCTGTTGGCTAAGTGACCTACCCAAACAACATCAGCAGAAGTGGATGAAACCCACTGCAGACTCGAGCTCCCACGCCCGCCAACAAACACACATTATATGGGTGTATTAAAATACGGCAGACCCACAAACTGGAGATTTCCTTTTGGCTTCCCATTTAACACCCTCCAACAAAAACCCACACATAGTTGGACTGGATTGGTGCTTCGGGCTTGAATCCCTTCTTGAAACCGACCAAGGGGTCCACCAATGGGGCGGAGTCCTTGTGAGTAGCCTTGCCAAGGAGTCCGAAATACCGAGCCTTATGAGGAGGCTTATAAAAAATCCTTACAATGAACTGGAGAACCGTTTTGGCGCCTTCAGCTTCAACATCTCATCCGGCGACTCGAAGTCCAGTGGCAGCTCAAAGCTGTGCCCAAAGATGGTGACCCCGCTGCAATCCACTCCATAGCCTCACGTGAATTCATGGGTCACCGACCGTTTGCAGTGGGTGCGCGAACGGCTAGAGGCTAGGGGGTTGTAGAGGAGGAATGGGTCAGGCATGTTTTGCGCGGCAGGGCGCTGTTGCGCGAGGTGCAATTGTGCGCTGTTGTGCAAGAGCTTTTGGAGGATGCTGCTGAAAAGCGTGACTGAGAGTTGCACATTTCAGGTAGTCTCAGATGGACAACTCGGATACCGAGTCGTGCGTTGTTTCAGAAAATCCAGCACGAAAACCTACCAGTTGCGGTTGAGCCTCGTTTTGGTCTCTCCGGTGGCTCGCCTTCTGCCAAACAAAGTATGCTTAGAAGTTTCTTTGACCTTCCTCTACTATTCCCCCCCATGAAACATAACAGACCTCGTCTTGGGCCCAAATTTGTAAACTACAGCTCAAATGTATCAGCCCTTTGTGCAAATGGCTGTGGGTCAAAAAGAGGTACCCCAGATGGCTTGCCCTAAGTGGAAACATGGACCAACACCTGTGGTCCAATTCCTAAAACCCAAATGGCTCCTTTCCATCAAACATCCGCCCCTGTTTTCTGTAGTCGATTTTAGCAGGGGAACCCTCCCCCAAAACAAGAAACGGTAAAAGTTGGCACTGGGGGACCTATTGCAAATGGCTCCTTTTCATCAAACAGCCCCCTTTACCGACCAACCACCCGGGCCGAGCGGCGGGTGCCGGTGCGGAAGTGGCAGTCCCGCACCGAGCCCAGGACGTAGAGGTTGTGGGGCCCCGCGGCCGCGAATTGTCCCGTGCCCACCTGGTCCAAAACACCGAAGCACGGGGCAGGCCGTGGTGTTGGCCGCAAGGCTCTAGGGTTGACTTAAACCCAGGGTTGGGCGCATTACCCCCAACAGGGGAACTGGGTTTAAGCGGGCGTGGCGTTGGCCGCAAGTAAAGGGGCTCAGCAAGGGGCTCAGCAAGTGAATATTTTTGGGTGTGTCCCACGTTTGGGTGGACTTTGATGTGCACGTTGTCTATACTAATTCGCAAGCCAATGGCTCTGTGTAAAAGCAAGCTTGATCATGGATCATGGTGGAATTTCGCTCGCAAACCCAAACTGTCAGGGTTGCTCAAAGATGCCGAAATGATATGCAGGTGGGCGGGCATGTGCGGTTGCTGTCCGCACCCTCGTCCACACGGACATGGGAATTCCCGCTAATTATGATATCCACAAAGGGGTCCAAAAGAGCCAACGACACGGGTGTCTTTCTTTGGGGTGGAGGGGAAGCTGAAGCGACACTAAAATGGGACCAGACCATGTTCGGTTCTCTTTGCGCCCGTTCTGTTGCCTTTCGTGTCCCTTTTGGCTTCTATTTCATTTCCCTTTGGTATTCCTTCGGTTCCCTCCAATTTCCATTTTGGTATTGCTTTGGCTTCCCTTTACCTGTTTCTCCCGATTCTCCTTTGCCAGATTTTCCTGCCTCACCTGCCATGTTAAACAAACTCGAGCTCCAAAAAACACGAAGCCCTTAGGACCCAAAACACCCAACCAAACGCCCAGGTCTCCTGGCCGACTCCGCCGGGGGACAAAAAAGCGCCTCCCCCCCCCCCCCCCCGCTTGTTGCAGGGGTACTGGCACCCCTCTGGGCCCAGCGCCTCCTGCGCCACGTGGGCCGATGCCACTAGGCCAAAAGTGCGGAGAACCTGGGCCGCAAGGCCAGGGGATGGGGGGGGGGGAGGTGGAGGATTTTTGGGTGACTCTTTTTGGTTTGCCTAGTTTTTTGAAGGACTTCTATTTGGGTGTCCTCTTTTTCTGCTGGCTTCAGTGTCGGGTTTCCTTTGGTTTCCTCCTTTGTCTTCCCCGTTGGCTCCTTTTTGGCTCCATCTCTGGAGAAATCGGGCCATGAACGGACGTGACAACACATGCGTCTCTCGAAACAGGATTCGGACCCATTGAACCCCTCAACATGCCGGGGGGGAACCCTAAGCGTGGTTCTGATCAATAAGAGTACTATGCTTCAAAACAACTAAAGCAGGGAATCCCCAAGTTAAGTGAGGCATCTTCAACCGGTTGCAACCGTCGCCACCCGCTTTGTGAGGTCACCATAGTTGGCCCGAGTGGCTTCCAACTCAAATGGGGTCGAGGATGCACTATCCGTTTGAACCATTTAGACTACCCTGAGTATTGCGTCCAGCGAGGGGGGGGGGGAGGGGGGCGGGTGCTGATGTTCTTTCCCAGTCACGAATACTGTATGACTTCTTGGGGGGTCTGTTAACCCAAAGAACTTCATTTGGAGACAAACCCAGCGGTTTTGCATGCCCCACACTTTGGGCAGACTGCTTTCCGTTCCGAAGGGGATCATTGTCTCTTGCAGTTGCCTCGAAAGAAAAAAAGAAAACAAGATAAAACCAATGCGCCAAAACGGACAAGAATATCACCAAGACAATTAGCGTAAAACCCAGCAAGCCAACCCTTCCTTTTTCTTAGCCCGATCCAAACCGTCTGGAACAACAACATCCGCACAGCCCGCCTGCAACTTCAGGCGCGCGGGGGGCGGCGCGCTCTCCGGCGGAGGCCCCACGGCATCCCAGAAGTCCACCAGCCGCAGCCAACTAGGCGAAAGGCGGGCTGTACTGAAGGCTAAAATAGGCTGGAAAATCACTCTAATCATCTAAAAAAAACACCTGGCAAGATTTGTACATATTTTAACTAGGCACCCTACACGAGCCCGGGGACCCCAAAGGATTCAGAGTCCCCGACCTGGACCCAGACCCTTTCCCATTAACTAAATGAATCAAGCGGGCTTGATTCACCAAGATCAGTCACAGGGATTCTCACCCCCGTGCCCTTTCCGTGATCCTCCCTCATATTCAGGGTCCCACTTTCTCGTTGGCCACAAACATTTTCGCAGGTCCGAACTTTTCTCGGCGGCGTCCCCGCCCGAAGCCTGGTGACTCAAAGGGATCCACGAACTCATAACAAAGAATCAACCGTGTGACTTACCGCTCCAATCAATCTATGGCAAGAACATAGTTGTCTGCAAGCAAGACTTGTTTTTTTTTTTTGCTTTTTTTTTTTTAAAAAACATGTATCCACCTCCCCGCCCCCCACAAACCTGCCCACCCACCCCACCCTCCCCATCCCACCCCAATACTCCGCCTGCTGCGTGGCTGCGGCTGCACCTTCGGCCGCTCCATGGCTGTCACCAGCACCGCCAGCCACTGCTGTGCCTCGTTTAAGGTCTCCTCCGTGTCCATCCGAAGCACCGAAGCGAGCCGAAGCAAAACACACGTCCGGAAAAGCGTACCGGAACTAGGTGCTCCAGTGGAGAGGTTGGAATAATAACACCAACTTTTTTTGTCTATTTTAGTAGGGAACCCTCCCCCCCAAAAAAGGGTAAAAGCGCAGCAGGGGACCCAGGGAAAGGTCGCTTTCCACACGTGCACCGACCGGGGGAACAGAAACAACTCAAAGCCAGGAGGGGTGCCATGCAAAAAGGGCTGGAACAAGAAACACTTCAAGGAAGTCGACTTTGCGGAAATACCGGCGCACGAAGCGAATGCACCAAATGTCATGCTCAAAAGGTTTAGGGATGTCTAGGGAGGTTAGGGATGTCTTGGCGAGGCCCAGGAAGATTCAGGAAAAGGTTTAGGGTCAATGTTGTGTGCCCCCAGATGCAGTAGGAACACACTCTCAGCTCCTCGAGAAAGGTCCACCAAAAAGGGACGCTGTGGGCTGGGGGATCCTTAACTCTGCCCACAGGCAAGGTCCACCAACAAACACGATCCTCAAAAGCATTTGGCGGAGGGGCTGGGACACCTAATTAATTGTCTCAAATCAGCTCGATACCATTGATCTGGACAACTGTACTCGAGAAAAGTAATCCGGTACGACACCTTCGTCATGTCTCCGAAACCAGTGATCCGATCCAGGCCCCATTTTTGGAGCAAACCTTTGGGTAAATTTTCCAATTGCTTTTGGGGAGCTCCGCTACTCAAGGCATTGCCTTTTCTTCAGCGTCTTTGACTAACCCTGGAGCACCTGTCAGCAAAACTGCGACAAGTCATGCCAACAGCTCCACTCTGGTCAACAAAGAACACTTTTGCGTTGGCTAAATTTTGGTAGGGAACACGTCCAAAAAAGGAGACTAGCTGCCGCTCAGAGATCAGATGCTTGCACCTGCTGCTCCCAAACTTAGAACGTGCCGGGGCAAGGCACGGAAGCCGGCGCCAAGTCACAAAGCAAACTGGCCTTGAGCGACTTCACCGCTAGCTCGGCTCGTTTCCCATCTTGGCTCTAGAATCTGCAAGTTCTGCTAAACATCCAAAAGCTGAATTAAGAATTGGATCCCCAGAAAAAGTACCTTTACCGTGGTGAGCCATACATTATGCCAATAGAATGCAAACATGGTTCAAGAACAACCCGCTGGTCCCCACTCATCCCGTCCGTGGCGAAGGTGAAGGGCTGGCGCCGTGTGGCGTGGGTGGGGAAGAGGCGCAGCACGTACAAAGGCTCCGGGCCCCGTGGGACCTTTTGCACCCCGAGGAACTCCACCTGAATGCTGAATCCTTCAAGAGAAGTCTGCACAAGATGGCCCAAAAACAAGCTCAAGTGGCAAGGCTTGAGGAGAAAGACTAGTGTGACACAAACGCAAAAACAGCCACACAGACACACAGACACAACCACGCACACATAGACACAGACACAGACACAGAGAGACACCGAGAGAGACAGAGAGACACAGAGAGACCCAGAGAGACACAGCGAGACACAGAGAGACACACACACACACACAGACACAGACACACACACACACAAACACACACACACAGAGACACAGAGACACAGAGACACAGAGACACAGAGACACAGAGACACAGAGACACAGATACAGACGGACACACACACACAGACACCCACAAACAGACACAGACAGAGCCAGACACAGACAGAGACAGACATAGACAGAGACAGACATAGACAGAGACAGACACACACAAAGGGAGGCAGAGACACAAAGGGACAAAGAGACAGAGACACTGAGACACACGGAGCAGGGACACAAGGGCATAGAGACACAAAGACACGCAAAAACACACAGCGAGGCAACCACGGAGACACACAAACACACACACACACACAAACACACAGAAAAACAAGAAAACAAACAAAGAACCAAGGAACCAAAGACACAAAGAGAGAAATAAACACACACACACACACACACACGCGCGAACACGCAATCAAACAAACAAAACAAACACACCAACCAACCAACCAAGCAAGCAAGCAAGCAACCAACCAAGCAAACAAGCAAGCAAACAAGCAAGCAACCAAGGAAACAAGCAAACAAGCAAACCAGAAAACGAGCACACAAGCAAACAAGCAAACAAGGAAACACACAAACACACAAACACACAAACACACAAACACACAAACACACAAACACACAAACACACGAACACACGAACATACGAACTCGCAAACACGCAAACAAACAAACAAACACACGAACACACGCACAAACACACACACACACACACGAACACACACCCCACACAAACACACACGCACTACACAACACACACACAACACACACACACACACAACCCACACAACCCACACAACCCACACAACCCACACAACCCACACAACCCACACAACCCACACAACCCACACAACCCACACAACCCACACCCACACAACCCACACAACCCACACAACCCACACAACCCACACAACCCACACAACCCACACAACCCACACAACCCACACAACCCACACAACCCACACAACCCACACAACCCACACAACCCACACAACCCACACAACCCACACAACCCACACAACCCACACAAGCACACAAGGCACACACCGCCCACACACCCCCACACACACACACACACCCGCACACACACACACACACACAACGCACACACACACACACACACACAACACACACACACACACAACACACACACACACACACAACACACACAACACACACACACACACACACACACACACAACACACACACACACACACAACACACACAACACACACAACACACACAACACACACAACACACACACACACACACACACACACACACAACACACACAACACACACAACACACACAACACACACAACACACACAACACACACAACACACACAACACACACACACACAACACACACAACACACACAACACACACAACACACACAACACACACAACACACACAACACACACAACACACACAACACACACAACACACACAACACAACACACACACACACACAACACACACAACACACACAACACACACAACACACACACACACACACACACACACACACACACACACAACACACACAACACACACAACACACACAACACACACAACACACACAACACACACAACACACACAACACACACACACACACACACACACACAACACACACAACACACACAACACACACACACACACACACACACACACACACACACACACACACACACAACACACACACACACACACACACACACACAACACACACACACACACACACACACACACACACACACACACAACACACACACACACACACACACACACACACACACACACACACACACACACAACACACACAACACACAACACACACAACACACACAAACACACACACAACACACACACACACACAACACACACACACACACACATCGCACACCACGCACACACGCACACCACGCACCACCACCATGCACACCACGCACACCACGCACACACACACACACACACACCACACACAACACACACACACCACACACACACCACACACACACCACACACACCACACACACCACACACACACACACACCACACACACACACACACACATCACGCAAACCACGCACACCACACACACACACACACCACACACACCACGCACACCACGCACACCACGCAGACCACGCAAACCACGCAGACAACGCACACCCCGCACACCACACACACGCACACCACGCACACAACGCACACCACGCACACCACGCACACCACGCACACCACGCACACCACGCACACCACGCACACCACGCACACCACGCACACCACACACACCACGCACACCACGCACACCACGCACACCACGCACACCACGCACACCCGCACACCACGCACACCTCGCACACCACGCACACCACGCACACCACGCACACCTCGCACACCACGCACACCTCGCACACCACGCACACCACGCACACCACGCACACCAGGCACACCAGGCACACCACGCACACCACGCACACCACGCACACCACGCACACCACACACACACACACACACCACACACACCACACACACCACACACACCACACACACACACACACCACACACACACACACACACACCACACACACACACACCACACACACACACACACACACTCGTCACCAGCTTTGTATGACCACTTTGCCTCAGCTCCCATGAACAACAAGGGCGGCCGCTTCTGGTTGATGCACTAACCTCTTGAACCCTAGCTTTCATGGTTGGATCAATGCCACGCATCTCAAAGCCGAAGGGGCTGGAAAGAAACAAGAAGCAGGCACTTGGGGAACATGGCTGGACACCCTCCTACATCGCCGGATGGGAAGCGTGTTCTGGCTGCTAGTCAAACGATTGGTCCCACTAACTCAATTGGCCCAGTGGTTCCCATGAAAGGGGGAAAAATTCAAACCTGGACTGCCAACTGGTCAAACATAAAAGGGAGAAGGGTAGAACCTACTGAACTCTGGACAAGGATGGATGGCAAGGGCATCAAGCGCGAACTCCAGCCATCCAAGGCACGCTGCCGCCATGCAGAGGCCCAATCTGTCCCACCGAGAGGCTGTCCGAGCCTCCGCAAGCGAAAGGCCTGGGAAGGACCTGAATCGTCCACCTTGCAGAGGCCACTTTTGAGGTGAGCCTCAACTTGTACTCATTTTATTCCAATCGTCTTGAACAATGAGTCAATGAGCATTGAAGATGTTTCTCTGCCACAGACTTCTGATTTGGTGGCTTCTGGTTGCTCGAGTCTTTTGGCCCCTGTGCTTTAAAGCTAACATGGCAGTTGTTTCCATCCATCCAGCCGGAGGGAAGAACACCCACAAACAAATGCGTTGTCCCCCACAAATCAACATGGAACGAATGGGGCTAACTTGGTGAGGATTTCCATTTGACATTTCCATTGCCGCAATTTAGGAAATCAGATATGCGTAGCTACTGCTGCATTCCATGGGTCGCATATTTGACCCATGCCCGAGTTGGCTTCAGATCCCTGGAGGCATCCAAAGGCACTTGCTTGGTGAAGGATCCCAGCGCAAGTAACAAATGTTTGGAAGCTGGGAGCAAGGAGGACTGCTTGATTGACCTCCCGGATGGGAGAGAAGCAAGTGTTGCTCAAGTCTATGAGGAAGAACAATCCAAAGACCGAGCCGCTGGATACTCCATGCATCCCAACTCCCAACTAAGTCATGGCATGCTGTCCCAATCCGCACAATAGGACATCTTTCTGCCGAAGGGAAACTGCACAAAAGGGGAAACTGCGTCAAAGGGATCGTCCTTTTTTTGGCACTTACCCCCGAAGCACATCCGTTTTGAGTTGATTTCAACACGAACCCTACTCTCGAAAAAGCCGGGTGGGCCCCAATGGTCGACGAAGGTTTAGCGGCTGGGTTTGTGCCTGCCACCGCTTAACAACGCCAACAAATCTGTCTAAAGTGGAACCACAGCACCCACAAAGCCAATCCCTCAAAAGAACCCCCCAGAAACATTTAAGGTCCTTTTGGGCCTTTCTTCGAGCGTCACCCTGAGCTTGAAAGCAACAGCGCACGTTTGCGATGTCTTTGATGCCTGCGAACGGCAAGTCGAAGTGTCCAAAGTGTGCAAGCTTGGCTTTCACCATTCTGTCACACAAACAGTTTTCTCACAAGTCACTTCCTGAGTGGATTGGCCAAAAAAAGTCCAATTTTTCTATTCACCACTAAGCTGGTCTTCCCAAAAAGTCTAAAGTCAAGGAACTCGGGAAGTGAGAAAAAGTGTAAGTGACGTCCTGTTGAAACGGAACTCGGGGAGTGCGGTCAAGGGCCTAGCTTCGCCGAGCCACGGTCCTCTCGCTCGGCGCGCTCATTGAGTGGGCGCACCCATTGCAGAACTCCTGACGGTCGATGTGGGGATTCTACACATGGTGGTCCTTCGGATTCCCTTCCAAGCCAAGCAACCCTTTCGAACAAAAACAGAAGGGGACTCCATGGGGGCTGTGTTTTGCCGCCATGGCCAAAAATCAAGAAAAGTTTCGAGGAAACAAACCGGTTTGGCCCATTCTTTTCAACCAAACGTTTCTACCTAGTTCTGAGCGGCTATCATCGACAGAAGGATCCCCGAAAAGAAGGCAGCTACCCTTAGAAGAGTGACCTGGATGCTCTCCAAAATGGAGAGACACCCCTTCTGTTTCAGAAACAACCGTGGGGACTATGATTCAGGGTGGAGGTTGCTGTGGAGCAGCAAAGACTCACCAGCCACAGGAAGGGTTCCAAGCACGTTGTTCGTGGGGTCTCCGAAGGGCGAGAAACTTTCCGGGGGTGAGGGAGAACCCCATGAGTCCCAGAGAGAGTCTATCCCGGCTGGACAAAGTCAATGGGGATTTTCAGCTCGAATAGCGAGGCGCAAGGCAGGATTGCATGTGGGTCTTGAAGAAACTCGGGCCTTTTCCACAGGTTTCACTCCTCACATAAGGGACACCCAACAAAACACTTCGTGACAGAGGCACCCACCAAGATGTTCAAGGCAAACCGTTTTAGCCAAAACCGTTGATTTGCCAACCGTGGGATACTAAAATTGCACCATATTAAAGAAGCTCAACAGTCAAAAGGTCGATTCAGTCGATTCGCTTTCAGAACCTGAGGGTTTTTAACCGGGTCCCGATCGTTGAGATCAACTCCAGGCTCCTCCTTGGCGCAAGCAAATGTGGGTCTTGTCCCAGGGAACCTCCCGGACGTTCTCCACCTGCGCTGATGAGTTTAAAGTGAGGACACTGATGAGGGGACATATAAATGAGGGAGTCCTCTTTTGCTTTGGCTTCAGGCTGGTTCACTGGACATGGTTCCAGATACCTTTTGTGTTGCAAAACCATCCCTTGTGTACTTTGAGTATCTTACGTGGCTTGCAGGATCTGTTCACCTGTTGTCTCTCCGAAAGGGGGAAACATGGTCGTGGCTCAAAATTTTCAGCAGCTAAGGTCACGCATGTCTTGATCTTTGCTTCCACAAACCAAGGCGCCATTTCGGCTAAGCTTCTTTTGAGCAGCCACAGGAAGCCGACCTCGAGACCTCCCCGCCCTCCGCCGCCCACTTCGGCGCCTCCAGCTCCGGCTCCGGGGCCGGCAGCGCGGGGCTGGTGGCCCCCAGCAGCGCCATGACCTCCTTGGCCAGGAGCCCCACCTCGGATCGGGTCGGTTCAATGTGGCTCAAACCAAGGTACGAAGATGGCAGCTTGGTAGAAATGAAACCAAAGACTCGAACTTTCGATTTTGGAGGACCTGTCAGCTGCCATGGGAGGAAGGGTACCCTCCCACCCTTGCAACCTGACGTACCCGGTCCCAGGAGAATGGTGCGAACCAGGACCCGAGCCCCGAACGTGAGGTTCCGGCTGTTAATTGGTGGGAGGGTACTTAAGGCACCATTTGCCGAAGTCTTCCGGGGAAAAAACAGAAAAAACATAATATCTAATCCAAATGGGGAAGGCTTCCGGAAAACAAATACGACCCCCATTTTTTGTCTTGGAATCTAGGAGCAAATCCGCCGGTGCAACAGGCGCAACCCAGAAGCAGAAAAGTCCTCTGGACACAATTCAACATATTTCCAGTGCTAGATATTCCCTTTTAAGCCAACGAGAAAATTAAACCTACAGGATGGGGGACCTCTGAAATGGGGCTTTCCTTGTGGTTGGACCGTGGCGCGCCAGGCCAACAGTTCAATGGGCAAAAACATGGGTGGTGCACCTACCCCAAAATGGTACCATTGGTTTTGACCCACAGCCATCTAAGTATATCGTCCCTTCAAAAACTAGCCAACCTCCAGGAGAACACAGCGATGGGTCATCCAAGGTTGGCAGATCCCTGTTTCGACACCCAGAATTTGAAAGGGTAGGCCAGCGGGTCCCAGCAGTCTAGGCATAGGTGGTCCTTAGGCGCGGCTTGGTTGAGAACGAATTCTTAATGGATTTCACTGGTTTCAGCTTGGTTGTACACACGCCAGAGAATCTAGGCCAGCAGTGGGTATGAGTCAAAACAGGGGGACCCTCAAAGCGGTCCTTCTGAAAAGGGATAGTGGCCATCCCCCAAAGACACACCCAGGAAGGTATGGCATTGCCAGGATTCACCACCCGCGGTTTCACCGTATTTTTCGCCAATTTTTGGGGCACCCAGGGACTCCACCCGTTTTGGGTCCACTCCCCCCGCCGGGTTCTCTCTCTCTCTCGGCGCGGCGCGCGGCCCAGGTGAAGGCTGCCGCCCCCCTGGAGCCACTCCTCCCCGTGGCTCAGCAGCGCCCGCGCCTCCCGGCGCAGCAGCCGGAAGACCTTCGTGGTCCGCGAGAGATTGGACCTCGCGCGGGGTTCGCCAAAGTGACTTCACCCCTTGTTTTCTGAGTCTGGCCCAGAAAAATGGATTCTCTACCCGAAAAGTTGTTAAAGTGCAGGGACTCAGGAAGTGGGCCAAACCCAAAAAAAGCTGCACCCCCCCCTCCTGGCCCTCGGCAAGAAAAAGAAGAGAACAGAAGGGTATGGTTTTGGCCTTGGCTGGTTTTTTGGCATTGTTTGGTGACGTTGTTTACCACAACAAGGCTTCGAAAGCACCTAAGTTTGGAAGACAACTCTGTGGTACGTCACAAACCAAAGAATATAGAACAGTGCAACAATCCATCGTGTTATCGCAGTTTGCAGAAACTGGCTGTGTTGAGCGGGCAGTCCCCAGAGCGGAGTCCTGGAGTGAAGACCATTGGCGCAGCCACACGCTCTGTTTCGCTGCCGTCAAATGTGAAGCCTCTACAGACTTTAACAGGGCAACTCGGTCCTCGTTTTCCAGTTTGCTCCACGCAACCCTCGACCACTCAGCGTCCGGTGTTTGCATTTCTCCGCTTAAAAGGCAGCTTACTAGCCGACCCACTAGCAACGAACTAGCTGTGTTGCCCCGCGCCTCTTCTTCCAGACTGAGCCCCACATCACCAGTGGACCGCCTGCGGCAGTGAAAGGGTGCCTCAGACTTCCAGACCAAGGCAGCTGCATGCGCATTTTTGTTGGCAGACATCATTTAGGTGGGCATTGATGTCCAATAGCATAACAAACAGCCAGGGAACCACTAACATCGATATCCTCGATTTTTCCCGCAACCAGGATGCACGATCAAGCGCCTTGCATCCAAAACACCCATCGTGGTTCTCAGGCTGCCCGCTGTCTGGCCTGAACTGGTGGGACGTACAAAGAAGTAAAGGCGTGTCAAAATTGCGAGCTGGCGCCAGTGTACCTGCGCTACTTTTTTGCTGCCTCATCCATTTCCTCCCAACGTAAGTCACTCCACGCACCAGAGACACGCATTTTCCGACTACCCCAAGGCAGACTTGAGGGGTCTCCCGTTTGGGGAAATCAATCATTCCGGGAACCCAGAGACACGCTGTCATTGCAAGTGAATTATTGACCCAGGCCACTCCTAAAAATAATTGGGAAGTTAGGCGTAGACAAATGGCACCAGGCTTCACGCAACACCACATTCACCAGGGCCATTTGGAACAGTGTTTATGAATCAAATGGGCCGAAATAAGACCCAGTATGAAACCTTTATGCGCTTCTCCCCTAGTACCGGCTAGTCTCGTTTATTTCCACAGCATCGGTTTCCAATGCAGGTTCGGCCATCAAGAGGAACTCGGGGAGTTGGTGAAAGATAGCAAACGCTAACAAACCAAAGACAAGGCGTGCTACCGGGCAGCTGGTTGGATTTGGCAGGCATGGGTACCGGGTAGGTGTCGACTAAGTATCGGTTTGAGTATCAGGTCGGGGCCTGTAAGTTTCACCTCCGGAACCTCCTCGGTTTATCAACAATTGCCTCATTTAGCTTGTCAACAACACAGAACCAAGACTATTGGAACCAACTGTGTCTTCCTGGCTTCTGGGGGTATCGTTTGTTGTTTTGTTTTCCTCATCATCGGTTTACAATGGTTTGGCCCTGCAAAACCAAGTTGAGGGACAGCCACTTAACGAGAAGGCGCAGGGTCTCTACTTCGACCCAAACTGATGCGACTATGCCAGGTGAGTCGCTTGCCTGTGAAGCACGTTTCCTTCGGCTCCTGGGCGCCTTCATTGTGTATGACACCATAGCCCAGTGACCAATAGTTGGCGCCCCTTTTGGGGATGACCATCTTTAGTTGGACACCCACCACTCACCAGAAAGCACTTGGGAAAGTGGTCCATTCAGTTGACCTCCCCCAAGAACCTCGCGCATGTGTCACGCGCCTGCTCCGTGGGGAAGACGCCAAAGAAGGGGACTTCGGCACCTGAAGTCAGGATAAGTCAGGCATGCGTGGTGCCTACGCAGCCTTCTGCTTGCACCGCTTAGGGCTCGGTTTTGAATGTCTTCGGAGTACGCTTCTAGGGCGTTGGGCCCTGGACTGTCGCTTCGGCCTCCTCGGAGTCGTCGTGTGATCTTTTCCGTGAAGGGGAAGATGTCTCGTCCGGGACCTGAGGCTTCGTTGCCATGAAGGGCACATACAGCTGAACATTGGTCCTTGGCAAATGTTGTTGTTGCTGCTGCTGTGGTTGCTGTCGTTGTCGTTGTCGTTGTCGCTGTTGTTGTCGTTGTCGTTGTCGGTGTCGGTGTCGTTGCGGCTGCGGCTGCGGCTGCTTTCTTGTTTTTTGTTGTTGTTGCTGCTGCTACTGCTGCTCCTGCTCCTGCTCCTGCTGCTGCTGCTGCTGCTGCTGCTGCTGCTGCTGCTGTGGTTGTGGTTGCCTCATATTCCTTGCAGGAAAGGAGCATGGCATCACCCTTTGGGGTTGCCCTGTTGACCTGGAAAAGAAGGAACTCTTTTTGGTTGACCATGTTTAGTGGGAAACTGCAACACTGAAAAGAGTTGAAAGGGGGAACCCCTTCGGCAACCAGGTATTGATCTTGCTGAGACATGGTTATGTGTTCAATAGGGGAACCCCAAAGTTGTTTGTTTCCCCAATATTGTTTCCCTTTGCAAAACCCCCACCCACGCTTCTCTCAGAGAAAAACAACCCAAGCTGGAAATCTAGCTGGGCCGACGGGCGGGCATCTCTGGGTCTGCCAATAGCTCCTTTGGCAGAGGAATCCTACACTTCATCGATGCAGCTTTCGAAAGGTCTGAAAGGACAGGATCCCAAACAGGTCCCCATTTGGCTACGAGTGATTCGGTTAGAACCGGGTGCTTGGAAAAAAAGCAACCTCATATTTTTTTAAAATCAGATTGCAAATAGGCTTTGGCTTAAGGAGCCTGGCCAAATTGGGAATCAACACTGTCCACCCTGACTGAAGCTCGCCTTTTTGCCCCCGTTTCACCCCCAGATCAGCTAAAGCACAGGCTTGAACGGTCGCCTCGACCCACCCTCTCACAATCTGTGTTAACATTCAGCCACCTGAACTACGGATTCCCATTGATTGTTTGGTTCTGCCAAACTTACTAACTCCATCCCTTCCGCCTACAATGTAATCCACACTACTAATATTCTTTGTATGCCAAAATTCAAACAAGGACCGGGCCCCCTGGCCCCCCCAGTATATACACCAGGACATATCAGTACAAGTAGAACCCGTGCGGAATGCGATTGCGGAATGCCAGTGAGACGCCGGTTTGGTTTCGGGTGCTTGGGTTGTTTCTTGGCGCCATAGGTGTCCTTTTAGGGCAAATAGACGGCCCTGGTAGATGAAACCAGCAGGTGAACCAGGAATCGCCATCAAAACAACCAAAAAGGACACTTATGCTTGCTGCACATTTGCTCCTTCTCCTCGCTGCGCGCGTGCCTCAGCTGCTCCGAGTGGATGCGCCGCATGGTGTGCGCCTGCAATATGAAGGGGGTTCCGCCGAGGGAACCCTCCGCTTCTTTTGACAAACACCTGCATTGGGTTCTCATTGAGATTTGAAGGGAGCTTGCCCACTTCTGGCATGCTGCCTCGTTTTTCCGGGGTCTCTCTGGATTTTGACATTGTAGGTCTGTCTTGGCCGGGCTCCTCAAGCCTGGGAATAACTTGTAACAAGAAAGCACGCTGAAGCGTTGGGAGCGTCCCCACGTTTCTGCCTTGGCTGCAGCATTGCGTTGAACCCAATTCAGCTACCGACCTTCAAACTGTGGCATTGTGCACTTCCAGTGTTGTTTTATGCATGTCACATCAAGATCTGGGGATGGCACTGGAAGACAAGCATGTGCCCAGGCCCCCTTTTCAACATACATGCGGCTGGGCATGACAAAGCACAGCCTTGACTGGGTGCTAGTCAGTCAAACGGGACCCAGAAATCAGAGGCCTTGGACCCCAAATGGTCAACATGAAGCCCTGGTTGGACAGAATCACCAAGGCGTGAACAGAATACTAGGCACTTAGATGTGTGTCTGGTCATTTGCCGTGCACAGGCTGCAGGAACACCTCCATAACATGTGAGCAACGCACAGCGATATCGGGTTCCGGGGTGGCCCCTATCGGTTTCGGGTGGCAATATTGAAGGCATTCATGTCATGATTGGACGGCTTCCTTTGCGTGCAACACCTGAGCTGACCTGCTCAGTTGACTGGCCAAAAACGAGTTTCAACGTGTTGGGCCTTTACTGAAACAACAACGAACCTGCAACCAAAAAGCTTGAAGTTTCGCGACAACCGCGGCAACCGCAGCAGCCGCGGCAACCGCGGCAGCCGCGGCAGCCGCGACAGCCGCGACAGCCGCGACAGCCGCGACAGCCGCGACAGCCGCGACAGCCGCGACAGCCGCGACAACAGCGACAACAGCGACATCAGCGACAACAGCGACAACAGAGACAACAGAGACAACAGAGACAACAGAGACAACAGAGACAACAGAGACAACAGAGACAACAGAGACAACAGAGACAACAGAGACAACAGAGACAACAGACACAACAGACACAACAGAGACAACAGAGACAACAGGAGACGTGATCCGGAGAACCTGGTCGAGAATGCCAACTCATATGCCATTTACTTGGCAAATCGGCAAAGCCAGACATTTCCAGCATAACATTTGCCTTCAACCCAGTCCCAAGCCCAAAGGCCCCGCACAAATCAACATCTCAACTCAGCCCGCAAACAGCGCTCAATCAGGATGCCAAGCGTACCCGTGGAAAGGCTTGTAGCGTTGTAGCGTTCCTACGATGCCAACCCGGAAGCCCGAAGGTCCCGGGTCCATTTTTCGAAATCTGGGAAGGCTTTTCCGGCTCGAGCGCGCACTTGGGTCGGCAAACCGTACCCCCAGTGAACATCCCAATCAATCCCCACTAAAATAGGTTCAAGAAAAGGGTGGTGAATTCACCGAACACCCCCACAATGGGATCCCAAAACGGTTTTGACAACCACAGCCACATCAATGGGAGTCCCCGGTGATAACAACGACTTGATCCCTTCGCGCCTGGCTCTGCGTCACCTCCGGAAAGGTGGCGGTGCGGCGGTACGGCGCCGAGGAGGTCGAAGCCCGGCGCCGGTTCACGTCCTCGGCACAAGGTGGGTGCGTGGGCTGATGAAAAATGGGGTAACCCCAAAATGGGCTAGCCTGGTAAATGGGAACAAGGACTAAAATTGGCGGTCCAATTCCTGGTGGTGACTAATTTTGACCCGTAATCATTTGGAAAAATGAGTGAGTCACCCTTGTGGTTGTAGGGCAATGTGAGAAATGTGTGAGCCCCCATGACCCCATGCCTCTCCCAAAACATGCTCTGCCCTTTTTTGGGGGCCGGGGAAGACCGGAAGAAGGCAGGGGCGAGTTGGCAATGTCAGTTGGACACCACCAAGAAACCAACAACTTTTGCGCCCAGACCATTGCCCATGGGACAAACCAGTGGCTGGTGGTTGATGTTAAAGGGATTCTCTCTCAAAAGGAAGAAGGAAGGACAAGGACATCCAGGGCTGGTAGTTGATTTTAAAGGGACCCCCCTCCAAAAAAAAGGAAGGACAAACAGACCCCTCCAAAACAAAAAAGGGAGGACACACCTTGGGTGGACGGCTGACACCAGGACAATAGGGGCTGTTCTATTTTCTTGGGACCCCCCTCCAAGAAAAAAGGGAAGGACAACCAACGGGTGGACCCAAACTGAACCCAGCTGCTCACCCCGTCCGAGGCGCTGCCAGCTCCCGCAAGGTACCCACCAGCTCGGCGGTCTGGCCGGTGAGGTCCTCCTGCGACGGAGCTTAGGTACCCCCTACTCCAAATACCCACTGTTTTTAGGGTATATGTTGAAACCCCCTCCAAAATACCAATTTTTCGTGGGGCATATTTTGAAGAACCCTCCAAATTCCCAGCCTTTTTCTAGAGGTTCCCTGGGTTTCCATAGGTTTCCAGGGTTTTTTGGGGTATACTAAAAACACCTGGGTTTCCATGGTAAAAAATACCCATCTTTTTAGTAGAGGGTCGACATGATACCCCTAAAACAAGAGGGTATGGGTGTAAGGGGTAGGTGAGGCTTTCATGGCTTCCCCTTGCTGGTGCCATAGGCACGGAATGAGGGAATGAGCCTAGGGGGTCCCAAGGGCTTAAAAGAACCCATCAGTTGGATGGTTTATGAGCGTCATTCCCTCATTCCCAGCTTCAGGGTACACTGTTTTGATCTGTTGATGGCAATGGGTTTATCCGATTTATGGCATGTCCCAGCCTTTTTTGGTCATGGATGGGTAACATGGTTCATTCTGAGGCAAGCAACATCTCATGAGGCCTGGGTCAAATACAGCATGACACGGATCGTTTCGTCTAAAATGGTTTTCCTCAACGTTCCCTTTGGTGTCCCTTTCAAACCTCTAAATATCTGGGACAACAAGCAAAACAACGGGTGTGACTGTCGATCGGACGGAAAGGGACAAAATGGGACCCTGAATGACGACGACAAAAAACAACTGCCTCTCACAATAGAGTTTGGACTCTTTTAGAAAGCACCTCAAAATCTTTCAAGAATGGCGGGGTCTTTAGGCACAAAGGCGTTGGATAACCTCGCCCTTCATGGAAAAGGACGGTTCCTGTACACTACACTGCGTTTCTTCCATTGAGGAGTCCCCCGCATTTCCTTTAAAAGACTAGTCTATGGGTTACTTGGCAGCCAAATGTTCACTTGAAACGTCCCAATGAAACTCAACTGGAACACATAGCCCCAAAAGGCGCAAGTGCAAACCACCGCACTCCTTTGCTAGGTTCCGCCCGGTGTACGTGCTATCCATATGACCCAACAGGGACAATGCCCACGATTGTTGCTACATATTATATCTGCGTTAGACGCGCACGCTACGCGATTCGGGGTGAGTGAATCAAAGGCCGACCGCCCTGCCTCCTCGTCCTTTGGATCTGCCTGAGGCGGCGACAGTGTCTGACCTTGTGGGGCCTCTACATGAAGGCACCACCCCTGGCTGGGGTATGTTTATTTGGGGTGTGGGGAAAGTCAAAGCTGAAAGGCAGGAATTGATTGTTTTTGTTCGAGCGCCTCAAATCGCAGCTTGTTCAGCTCCGCAAATCGCTTGTGGCATGACTTGATGCCAAACCCGTGACTGCTCTCAGGAATTGGCTGACGCATGCTCAAGTGGAGAACCAAAAGGAACCATTAAAAAAGGTGCCACTGAATTTCCCTAGTTTGCCTGGCAAAAAAACCAGGAGGATCAAGTTGACTGCGCGCCCAGACCCTGCCTCCTCACACCAGGATGGTGGCACGAAAAGCTCCTCAGACCATCTTTCGAGCTGTCCTAAAAATGGTGAGCTGCTCCTACCACACCCCCCACCTTACTGCAGTGACAAGCTGATGTTTCAGAGGGGGTAACAGCATAACGGAAACCATCCACTTTCCCACCACTAGGGGGTTCCAAGCAGATCCTTTTGGCCTTCCATCACACCTACCTCCGCTTTTGCCACGAACTACAACATGTCAATCGAAAGGTCACAAACACACGACCATACTCCATCAAAGGGGACCCTTCGTAACGAAAGACAAGGATTCAGGATTGCCCTTCAACAGCCCATACAAATTGGCTCATCAGCTGCAGCTTGGAGGCTTAGAGAAATCACCTATGAATCATAGGCAAGCAATCCACATGTCGCACTACTCCCTTCATTTGGCTTGTGGGTCAAAAATAGGGTAACCCCAAAATGGAAGGCTGGTACGGACTAAAATCTGCTTTCCGATTCCAGGTGGTGACTAATCTTGACCCATCATGTGGACAAATGAGTGAGCCCCCCTGAAAACATGAGTGAGTTCCCCATGCTCCTCCCATTTCTGGTGGTTTTAATGGGACATTTTGACTCAGTGGAGTCACAATCAAAACCCGGTATTAAAATGGTCGACCTAGAACATACAACGAAATAAGAAGGCGGATATCCGCAGCTATTGGTTGGGATTGTCCCTTTCTAACCTTCATCGATCCCCGGGTTTTGGCTGCTCATTTGGCTCGTGGGACTGCGCTCTCTGAGCTTGGAGCACTCTTGGCCAGCCGCTCGATGGCCTCCCGCGTGCTGCCCTGCGCAGATGCGCGCGCAGAGCGGGGATCTCTGGGTCCCGCGGCTCTCTCGGCCTTTGTCTCTTCGGTCCATCCCGTTCCAAGACGGAAACTGTCCTCCAGTAGAGAGGTTAGAATAAGGGTGGTCCATTTTAGTAGGGGAACCCTCCCCCCAAAAAAGTTGGTAAAAGGGCACTGGGGGACCTGGGAAAGGGGTGAACTGCGAGAATGGCTCAAGGCCGATCAAGTAGTTGATTGGCTGAAGGGCTTGCTATGATTGAGTCTGATTCAACTTGAAACAACCGAGCAAACCGGAAGTTCGGAAGCGCGCAAGAAAGAAACCCTCAACATGGGGTTTCAGTTCGCAAAAAAAAATCCGAGCGAGCAAAAGCCGCGGACCTCGATGCTACGAATCGAAGGCTGATTGTGTGGACTCCTGTATTGAGAACCCTTGATCACTTTGGCGCCTGTTGGTGTCTGGACTGCTGGATAAACAAACCACCTACTAAACAGCGACTAAGGTTCATACCAGGGGTTCACATATCAGAGGTTATACATTCAGCTTGTGAAAGAAAGAACGTGTCCTTTCCTCTGCTATATGCGGAGGCCCTGTTTGCCCTCTGACCAGGCAATGTTTGCAATTGAGTGTTTTCAGAGTTGCGGTCTGCATTCAGTGAACACAAAACGTGACACAGGTTTGATGCAACCCAGGGGGCCAGAAGCAAGCAGACCCCAAAGTCCATGAATGAATACTGCCGCATGCATGACTGTATGCACTGGCTGACTGGATGACGGAATGAAACGCCATGAACATTCCAAAACATCTCAAGTGCACACATTAAAGGCAGGACACACGGTTGCACATCCTGACACATGTTCTGCATACCTTGAGCCCAATCATTGAGCATCGTGAGCATCCATGCAGTGTGGAATCAGCGGATGGTCGAATCTCCCAAGAAACTGATAACCACTCATTCTAAGTAAGCCCCCAGTAGGAAACAGTTTGACTATCCCACATTTGCGCTGCTTTGCAGCACCCCCCTGCTTTTGGTGGGTTCTAATTCAACAACCTGCGTTGCACATCACGGCTGTGGGACATGGGATCCGCTTCTGTGATACAGAATATTGTTTGGCCTCCCAAAGCCTGACCCTTCTGAACTCAGATGCCCAGTGGCCATGGTAAAAAAGAAAGGGCACCCGTTTTTCTGGTTGGTTGAGTTTAAAGGGGAGCCCCTCCCCAAAAGAAAGGAAAAGGGGCGGAATCCACTGGGCAACTGGGCTTGTATCACAGCGGTTGGATACACCCCGACTTTGATCCCACCGGAAGTTCGCGCAGCTTCGTCGCCTGTGCGAAGTCCATGGACTCCTCGTCCGAATCCCCGTCTTCGTCCAAAGGCTCATCGCCTGCGGCTGAGATGGTGCCACCTGGGGTGGGTGGGGGGTTGTCAAAAGTGGGGTCCCCCTTTAAAAGCTGGCACCAGGGTCCGAAATGGGGGCATCATTTTGACAACCCCCATTTGGGGGGTTCAGAAAAATAAAGGGAAATTAAGAAGAAAGTAACCACTTTAGGGGGCCAATTTGTGAAACACCCATCATAGGGGTCCACCAAACTGCATCAAGGTTCACCAGGTCAACCCGCCGGGCTCTGAGGATCTCAGCTCCTTTGCCGATTCCTGAAGTTGCTCGACCCATGTCTGCTGCTGCGCCATACTTAGTGAACCAAACCAAACAAAACCAAACCAAACCAAACCCGAGATTCCAAAACCAAACCAAACTAAATGTAAAAAAACAACACAAACACAAGATCCCAATGATTCATCTTGGAGAACGCCGGTACTGCATGATGTATTTGCTGCAACCGATCGCCTGCCCACCCGTCTTCGCGGTCTTCAAGCTAGCAAGCTTTCTACCTGCAAATGCAACAACTCCGATTTACGTTCAATTGCAACTCACTCATACAAGAGCTGAAGCTATGTATTGCAGTGTACGAGGGCCCCTGAGACAAGATTTGGTAACTCAGAATGGTGCATCAACAAATACCTAAAAGGGCTAACTGCATCATAAGAACTCCAAAGCACCGAACACTCACTGGTCCTTTTGACTAACACACGCAACAGAACAACGCCGGAGTGAAGTTCCAATTTTTGGTGATCAATCTCGAGAAGACCCTTTCCAGGATTCGCTGACCGAGCCCAGTGATCTCATCATCACACTTGGCTTCTGAAAATATCGGATTGCAGCTATTTGACCTTTTGCCACCTCTTGCAAAAAACTTGTGCCTTTTATTTGCCGCAGGAAACAAAGCCTAGTATATTCAACCCCACTCACGCCATTGACACAACAGAATGGTTGCGGAACATCAACCAGGGTGCTGAAATGAATATTGCTTGTTTTCCCTGGTGATTTCTCTAAGGCACTGATGAACATGTTTGTTCATGTTTTCCGGAGCGCTTAAGCAAATGGAAGATGACCATTGGTTGGAAAGCTAAAACGATGATATTTCCCAAATGGGAAAGTTAGGGGCCAGGAATATTGATCAACCCCCGAATCCTGCATCAGTTGAAGCAATTGGCAGGAGGTGTATCCCTGTCCTAGGGTTTCATCCATTCCAACTGTTCCAACTGGTGAAGGATTTTGTCCACCCACGACAGGAGGGACATGGTGGTTCTCGTGGCGAAGCCAGGGATGCCCCGTTTTCCAGAAGCCCAAAGCGCGAGGAGAAAGCCACTTTCTGTGAGTGCGCAAGGAGATTCTCTTCCAAGACTTTGGTATCCATGCTCCGGCGTTTGGACGTGTTAGGTGGCCACGTTTGCCACGTTCTTTGAGTGACCAAGGGAGCTTCCCTTTAAAGTGATGTATCATGGAAAGTCATCCCATTTTTACCAGACCTTTTCATCAACCCCGTTACGAATGTCTGGACTTCGCCTGGGAAGTTGGGCATCTGCGCCGCGCGGAACTCCGGGGCATCCGGCATGGCGTCGGGAGGCTTTGCGCCCGGACTCCCAGCCGAACAGCGACCCACCGAGGAAAGTCTCTGAATGGCCTAAGCGATGGTTCAAAACAGGGTGGGTAACCCTGAATGCTGAGTGCCGAACGGCTGGCTGAAATGATGCTTGGGACTGATGAACAAGTGGTTGCTGAAGGGAAGCCAAAACCATGGTGGTCCCATTGTGTCTTTTGAATCTGGCTGCGAAGCCACTCACAACTTGTACGGTGGCAGCACTTGGTCAGGCACGATCAGAATTCGTCGAGGCAGGCGTGGAAGGATGAGTTTCAGACTTCATATGCGGATCCATTGTAAGAACAAACCCTGCGCTGACATCCGTGAAACAGTTGCAACTTTCTGGATCTTTACTAAAACGGAAACGGACGATTTCTCACAAGAGGAACGTTCGCCAACTGGCTGTGGGTCAAAACCCTGTGCCCCTGGTGAACATCAAAAAATAGGTGGTACATGGGTGTTCATCCGCCCCAAAATAGAGAAATGTATAGGTTATGACCCATGGCCAACTCAATAGGCAAGGGCTTTGCTCTCTCGCTGCCATTCTTTGCCTGTCCGAGCTACTGGGCTTCAAGCCTGCCTGGGACCAAAGCAGCTGCGGCGGTGGGACTTAAACCCCTGATCTAAAGTGAACTTGGGACAATTGTGGAAAACCAAACAGGCAAACCTCGGCCAAACATGCAAATCGAAAGGACCGGCTGCAAGGCGAACCATTAGCATGGTTGTTGTTTTTCCCCATTTATGGATCATTCACAAATTTATGTTTCGTGTTCCGATGGAACTTCCCGAAACCTTTTTCGCTCCCTCTTGGCTTGACCGCCGGGTGTGGAACTTCCCGAAACCTTAGTTCCATCTCGGCTTCGCGCCTGGGGCTTCGTCGGGGTAGCGGCCTGGGATCCGACACCCCGTGGCCATGAAGAGGAGGCGGGTATCGAAGATCCAGGGTTCTACGTGGTTTTTTTAACAGTGAAGTGGTTCTTTCTTAGTGGTTCTAAGTGGTTCTTTCTTCACATGGCATGACATGGCAGATGAACAAGGGGAGCTTGTCCCATGTCGTGCAAGTCATCCCTTTTTTGGCAGTCCTGATTGGCATCCCATAGAAAATGACCTTTTGATCAACCCCCGTGCCTGCCGTGCAGAGGAGCAAAGAGGCCCAAAGTGATCGCCCATGTTTCACGTGACTTTCGTTCTGATGTGACACCCTGTTTGGTTCCCATCTGGGCAAATTACTAGAATTCGCACCAAAGATGAGAAATGATGAAGATTCCTCTGTCTTTTCTGGGCACAGTCCATCTTCATTTGCAGGGAAATCTTCAACGTGCTTGCATGGCTGCGGCAAATCCCGCAAGCCTCACTCCAGCGCAAACACAATAGACTAGGTCCTCCAGTAGAGAGGTTAGAATAAGGGCGTATCTGTGCGCGTGTGCTTCTACCAGGTCCCCCAGTAGTGCCCTTTTACCGCTTCTTTTTGGGGGAGGGTTCCCCTAATAAAAATAGGCTACGGAAAAGCTTCGCGCCCTCAGAATCCGAGCTGCTTCCCACTCCGCGCTTTCGTGGGCCTCAGCGAGAGTTTCCTCAGGGCCGGCTGCCTGGCAGCGCTGGTGACAGGCTGCCCGGCTCTGCGTCCCTTTCAAACATGACCATGGGTCAAAAGCCCATACCCCCAGTGAACATCCCAATCCCCACACACCAAACAAAAAACTACTAAAATGGGTGGTGCACCTACCTCAAAATGGTACCATTGTTTTTGACCCACAGCCACATCTCCGGAAAAGGAGACTGGACCTCTAGCTGCATCTTCTTCTTAGGTCCTTCTCCATTCTCTTTAGTGATCCTTCCAGGGACATCAGCGGTTATGAAGAACGGAGAAGTAACTCTTACATATTGGCTCAAAAGTCATGTTTCAAACCAACCATCAGGGCTTCCGTGTTAGGCGAAGGGAAGGCTGAATTTCCAGAGGTTGTTGCAAGTCTCTGTTGGTTGCATCTCTGACCGATATAGTCAGAGATAAACATCAGCTGGCTTGTCTCGTTTGTTCCACCTAAACAAAACCCAAACAAACATGGCCCAATCGGGGGTTGAAAGAAGCGCCATTCAGGACCCCCTGAGTTGCGTCTTTGACCCCTGAGCAGCTCATCCCCCGTTTCCCAGGCCTCCGGAAAGAAGCGCTCCCAGCGGAGAAGCAGAGCTGCGCACAGCAGGGCGGCGCAAATAACCTGAAAGGCCGGCAAAGGTCACGGGGCAAAGAACAGCAGGCCTCCGGCGCTGTTTGGAACTGGCGAGCGTTGTGATGCAGTGGAATGAGGAAAGCTCGCTGCCTGAATGAACTACCACCTCATGTGCGCCTTCATGGGTTCCATACTACTCAGAACAGGCCTTACATCTGCACTAATGACCATTGATTGCTTTTATGGTCCTTCACACATAAGGCAGTTGCCCAGAACTGCTCTGTGAAAAAGCAGACCAGTTCGAGGGTCTCCCGAGTCGAATGCCAAGAAGCCGCTAGTCCTGGGAACTTGTTCACAAGTACCGCAGCCTGGCGCTGCGTGAGGTCAGTGGAAGCCATGATTCAAGTCGCCTCTCCTGAACTTTGCAGAAGAAACACCCGACACAAGGGCATCCTCAATATTGCAAGCGACCCACCCACACCCACCCATCAAACAATGCTAATCCACCGTTAATTCGGGTGTTCCCGCGGTCCCCTCCTTGCAACACATAGGGCATCCAGCGGCTTCCCTCGTTGGGATACGTAGAACGACGCTGGAACAGTCGATATCCCGGTGCATTGGTAGCAAAACCGCGAACAGGAAACAACATCTGCCCAAGCCCAAACGATATGTTTTCAGTTGGTGGATGCGACCTTGATTCGCGAGGGTGCGACCACCCAACGCCATGCTTAGGAATTAGAGCTCAAGATTAGAACTCAGGATTAGAATACAAACATCGTGCACTAATTTCACATCCCATCCTAATAGGCACTCATCACTAGTGGGCTCTGCTGGTGAAAGCTCAACCAGAAAAGACGTGCGAACTTGTCTCTCGCCTCTTGAGAAGAAAACTGATGAGCTACATCAAACGTGCCACTAACTATTCAACCTCCAATCGTATGGTGTTGTGCAAGTGCATTTTATCTGTTCCCAATTCAAAGGATCGTATGTTTCTCATTCCAAATGTTACACGTTCGCGATCTAGTGTCCAATCTTCAAACTCCAAAGGCTCATATGTGAATGTCACGCAGTATCCTTCATCGAACATAGGTTCGTCAACCAAGTCAAAGGGATTCCTTTCCAGAAACTTTTCAAGGATCAAGGAACCCGCAGCACACACACACACACAAAACAACCACACATACCTGGCCACGGGTCCAAAATCCCGTACCCCCAGTGAACATCCCAACCACATGTCAACACACAGATCATTTTTATGAACGGGCCTGCTGGGGATCGAGTTTCCGAAGCGGGTGGAATCAATCTGTCCATCCAGCCTCAGCTGCCTTGAGGTTGGCCATTTCGACAAGGGCATGGCGCTGTGGCGCCGAGGTCTGGGCGAAATGGAAGCCCTCACTTACGACGGAACAAGTGCAAAATCAGGATCTGCTATTTTTGTAACCTCGTGGTTGGCAAACCAGCGGTGCGAGGCGTCTTGGTATGTTCCCTGATTTTGGCGAAGACTTCTGCGGTCGCGGTGAATTGCAATGGGAATCTGTGCGCCGTCAGTCTAATTCTCAATTGAAGGATCCACGTCTATCCCTAACTTGGACTGTGGCATGTCATCCAACTTCCCAGTGACCGCGGGAAAACAAGGCAACTTTTTTGTTGGCGAATAACCTAATCGTCGTCCTTGCATCGTCCTTTCCCGGCCCTCGTGTTTCCTTTGCGCGAGACCAGTGCGTTGAACAAGCACTTTCTGCAGTACATGTTGCTGAATTCTGGTTTCGCGCTCCTATCCCCGGCCTTTCGCGGGGTGACTCCTTTCGCTGTAACCCCGCTGCTTGTCAGTTTCTTTTTTTTCAACAGGGGGTCCACTGTGAACACCACTAAGTGGTGTTCACAGTGGACCCCCTGTTGAAAAAACTTTCTTTCTTTCTAGCTGAACACCACTTTCTCGCACCAACACACACGATCCAAGCCAACCGGGGAACTCCAAAACATATTGCATGGACGTTTCAAACCTGAACCTCGCCTGACAATGGGCAAAAAGGCTAGCACCCTTCTTCGACTCGCTAATCTGCTTCTCCAAGGAAGCCCACCAAGAAAGGAAGAACAAGGCAAACAGGTCCGGGCAACACAGACATGGACATGACACTATGCAACCGGCCCCCAAACCAGACTCATTTGAAGTGCTTGCAGCCTAGAATCTATTGGCGCCGAACCCGAACTCAACTTTTGACTTTTGAACTGCAGCGTGAGAACTTCACTCAAGGGAATCCCTCTTGGGGTTGCCCGTTTTTGCTTGGGACCAGAAATACAGGCAAAAAGGGTGAGCCTCAGTTTGACCCACCGAGCCGTCCGCGACGTGAGAGCGGACTTGGCCCGCCTGCCAAACCTCGTGGCACTTCTGCTGCGCAAGCAGCCGCAGCTCGCCGAGCATCTTATCCTGACAACACCAGGGACTCTGCTTTCCAACCAGTTTTTTGTTTTGTCGCTTGCCGGTCTGCTTGAAAGGCGCCAACATGTGAGTGCTGTTCCTGCAAAATTGGTCAAAGCAGCCGGCAGTCGCGGACGTGTTTGCGCAGAACACAACAGCACAGCGTGACGGCAAAAAAGTCACAGGCATGGAAGTGGAGTCTCTTTTCTCATCTCCTGATCTTCTAGCTTGCTCCAAAAGGTAACCATGCAGTCCGTTCAAACAGGGCTTTGGCCGAAAGCACTCTCATCTTCGTGTCTTGGAAGCTTGTCAAGCCAGTCCCTTAAGCCGGCAACAAGAGGTCTGCTTTGCACGTGTTTTCAACCAAGGCATCAGGAGAAATCCAATTTTCATCCGGAAAAAAACAGGGGTTGAACAGCGTTCTGTACCAAAACAAGGGAGCCCCCCCTGCCCCCTGCAAAATGTCCTTTTGCTTTTGCTCTCTAAACAAACCCCATACGGGGGTATCCTAACAAAACACACCCCCAAACCAAAGGTTCCCACGCCGCCCCGGGCACTGTGCTCCAAATTTTGCTCGTTTCGCTTGCGAAACCGTTCCGGCCACAGGCGAACAGCTTCAGTTCTCGGGCCTGAAACGTTGCTTTTTGACGTCGAAACCAAGGCTTCACACGTTGTGTCCTGACTCAAACCGACGCTTTCTGGCGTCCAGGTCTCACCCATAGCTTCCAGCCTGCAAAAACGAAGAACACTCTTAGTCTTTTTAGAAACAAAGTTCGTCTCCAGCGCAGCTGATCCGGGGAGCGGACCAACCTCCCAGCGACACCATCCATCCTCAGCCAAGCGATCCTCAAGGCGGGGAAGGTTTGTTTCCTCGCTTACAGATCACTCACCACACACATTTCTTAGATGTCAGAGCCCCAGCATATGTTTGTCAATAAGGCTTGGTGAACAGTAACATGAACTTTCATTAGTTCAATACCTTGTAAGTGCATTGCACGGATGGACGCTTCGACTAAACTTTCGAGTTGGGCGAAAAAGACTTCCACCTAAAGCTGCACATGCTGACATCTCACCTTTCAGTAAAATGCTCGGCATGACATGCGCCAAGCTGACAACGGGGGGTGCCATGTGGGAAACCAAAACTCAACACTCGGTGACTGTTCATTGGCTCAGGGAAACGGCTATGCAGTTGAAATCAAGCAACAATCTTGCGATCAAGACTTGGCCGTCTTCTATTTGAAGGACTTTCCCATAACATACTGTTCAAACACTTTAGCTGTGAGATACTGCAAATACCTTGGCACAGAACATGCTCAGCAATCAAATGCACGCTCCTTGACGCTGTCTTGATGCTCAACCCTCTGGGGTAACATGCAGCGCCTGGTTTCAAAGGTGCAGAAGAAGAGTGCACGAATCATTATGTGTTGATTTTGCCACCTGTTCCATGGCAAACCACTCGGGTACAGGGTGTCAAGCCCTGCCAACATAATGGTCCACATGCTGCTTGGTGACACTGTACAGCCTCAGCCTTTTCATTTGCTGTATATTTCGCTTTTGCTCGTTTTTACTCTCTTTCCTTTTGCTCTCTCTTGCTCCCCGCAGGATAACGCGCCAACTGCTAACGGCGAACACATAGCTGCGCTTTTACAAGGAATCAGCTTTTCAGTCTTGGCTCCGTCAAAATACAAACAGCAAACACTTTGAATTTTGAATTGTTCATATTGCATGAGGGTCAACTTCGAATCTGGTCTCGCGATGCTTGGTTTCTTTGTTGTTTGAGGGGACCCCACGTTTATACACCATCCCCATAGAATCTATTGCTGACCCTGGGATCATCGGCCAACCCCGGCCTGCGGCGTTGATAAGGGTGGGTGTTGCCCCAAAAGTGCTAGAGGTTCTGCTTTTCCCTCGGCCAACATTGTATAAACTAGATGTCCCAGCCATGCCCAGTAAATTTAGCAACCATTCAGCTACGACTGCAAACCTCAGGATGTCCGCTTGCCTACCAGGGGTCACTGGATTTCCCTTTCGAAGGTTGTTGTTGATTGGTGGCTTCCGTTGAAACCGCCACTTTTGGAGGTTCCGGAAATGAAGGGGAGCGCTGACAGGCTAGGCTTGCTGATACCCCCTGCCTGCGGCGGAACGCCGCTTCGCCGACTTTCGGGCCCTGTCCCCAATCCCCGATCCCCGCCGCCCCCTGAGCCAAACGGCGGTGCCATTGTTTCGATGGTGTTTGCCAAGGAAATCAAGACAAACATGGCGATTAGAACAAACACACAAACATGCAGAAACACGGTTTTCCACCGCACATGGGTTCTTGAGGAAGCACCCATGTCGGCTTTGCACATATTGCAACAACTTGGCTTCCAAAGATTGAAGCAGAACATTTGGACCAGCCGTCACTGCTTCACAGCACTTCAATGCCCTCCTTGGCCAAGCAAGTCCAACTGGAATTCGATCCTCTTCCCGACCGCCTTGAAAAAGCGCCAGGCCATCCCAAAATGGCGGCCAAAGCTTGGATGGCATGCCGACAAGTTGCAGACACAGTTTGTTTCCTGAAGAACGCTGTCGCAGTTTGCTCCGATACTCTGTATCCCAAACAGCAACCCCCGGAATCCTTCCGGAACCCTAACCCGGAGCCCAAATCACTCCGGAGCCTTTTTGGGCAAGGATACACTGTGCATGATGCGCACTCTCCGAAGCTGTGTCACCCTTTTCCCGCAAGTCAGAGCTAGACCCTAGTCTGCGGTCTACGTGAGGATAGTCCCCACCCAAATCCGCCGTGGCGCACATCTGGAACCAGTCTCGCTGACAACATGGTCCGCTTGAGGAGCTTCTTTAGAACACCTTCGCAAGACATCTCACTTGCTTGAACAAGCATGGCACAAGACGTTTCAGAGTGCATCAGCCTTAGAAGTTGCGCCATCGCAAGGGGCGGGGAACCCTTGGCTTCTGCCTTGCCACTGGTGCCACTTTGGACCCGACAGCCTCCGGCTCCCGGAGCCGGCCTGGACGAGGCTTGCGGGAGGCCAGCGACTGCACCGCCACATCCCCAATGGACTTCGGAATTTTCACAATCGGACAAACCAGTGAAGCGAAGCATGGAAGTGTTTGTCGATGTCGACATGGGCAGTAGAGAAACCAGCAACACCAAAACCCATGGGTCCACTACCATATGATCCGAAGCACAGGGCCCAGTATATCCCTGCACATGATGTCGATTGGATGCGCTTTAACATGAGCATCCTTATTGTATTACTTGCGGCCTGGCCATCGCACCAAAACGACTTTGCTGGTTGTTGACTTGAAAGGAACCTTGCGACGAAAAAGAACTCATCTCGGAAATGCCGAAAGGGCCTTCTTCTCTGCCTGCTGGCAAACACCATGTACTGCGGAGACTTGGATTTTCGGCCGCTATTTGCAGTGTGGCCGTTCTTTATCAACACACTCCTGGCCAGATTCATTCAAGATGCATTAAGTGCGTGCTGGCTTTTCTGTCGGCGGCACTTGGCCAGACTTGGACCCTGCAACAAGTCAGAAGTTCGAAAAGGGAACTTGAAGGAACCCACAAGGGCCAAACAACCAAAGGTTGGTTGAGTTTGTCGAGGGCAACAGCCGCGCTCCCATGTTTCCTGAGATGCTTGCCGATTTCCTGGATACACCGTCTATGCCTCCAAACCTTGGCAGTGGCTTGTGACATTCCAGAAACACCAGTGCGGCCATGCTAAGCCATGTTACACCATGCTGTTCATGTCAGCGATCTTGCCAAGAGAGGCGATTTGGGCTCATTTTGACCAGGTCCGCACATGTTGGTGGATCCTATGAAACATAAGCAACTACGTAAGGCAACCCAGCTGAACAGTGATCAAACACATAGAACATGTCTTGGCGGCAGTCTTCCTTTCAGGACATTCCAAAAACGGAGCCAGCAAAGATACCATACGCACAATGCTGCACAAGTGACGCAACATTGATGAACCTTGTGCTTTCCCTTTCATCATTGCACACAACCATGATACCCTGATATCCCTGGCCCTTCCCTGCCCTGCCTGTCATGCCAGAATTGCGTGATTCATGGAGCCAGGTCTGTCGCTTTGCCTGGGAGGAAAGGCGCCCTCGGTTGAGTCACAATAAACACCTGGTATTTGAGGAGTCGACTGAAAAAAACAAAGTCCGGCCGCAACTACAGCTGGGTGAACGTGATGCAAGTTATACCTTTGGCCAAGTTTCCCTCCTACCAGTCGCCGAGAACCTAGTTTGTCCCTTGCTTTCCCTAAAACCCAAAATCAACCCGCAACACGGACCGTTCCAAAGGGCACATACAACTCCTTCCAAAGGTTTACGGTCATGCCTATGAATGTCAAGTGCTTCAACAAGCACTGCAGCAAGGACCACCACACATTTACTTCAGGTCTTCCTCAAAGAACCTCATCCATCAGATGGGGTTCTACAAAAAATACTCCAATGAATGTCCTGGGATCCCGGCACCCGCTTTTTGTTTGGGCCTATGAAACCCACAGCTTTTGCCCCACGCAACCAAACCGATGTCAGCGCCCAGGCCGCAGCTTGGAATCCCAGAAGGGGGCTCCCAAAGATCCAACAGCAGCTTCCTCTACGGCGGCTTTTGGGCTTTGGGGTTCCATGGAACAAACTCTGTCGGGGCCCCCGACGACGTGCCCGGCGCCGGCCACTGCCGCGCTGGCAGGCGGACGCCTTTGGAGTGGTTGAGACAAGACTGGATCTGCAGATTTTACGATAAATCCAAAAAACTGATTTAAGAATTGGATCCCTAAGTAATGGGCTTTTATCATGGTGAGCTCGCTCTACTTTCAGATGAGCTCGGTATTAAATAGGCGGACTCTATGAATCCTTCCTTCCATTGGTAGTCATTCCTTCCCCACGGTGCTCCAATGAACTAACTCCACACATGATGTTGGGATCTGGCCTGCTTGAAAGTTCAGATTCTCAGCTCACCCCAGCCGGGTGGTTTCATCCATGGTCATTGCCCGACACACCAATCTCAGGCGCAACACCAAACGCCACGGCGTTGGGTGCGATCTGGGCTTCGCGCTTTTCCATCCCGGGATGTTCCACCTGCGAGGTGGGCCAGACTAAGAGGGTGTGCATCCACCGTAGTGGCCAAGGAGGTAGGCGACTGCCCTTGGAGTCAGGCAAGCACTACGCGGCAAGGTACAATGACGCCATATCACAGTCTGTCAGAGGCTATCACAACTAAACATGCTTTGAATCTGCGATTAGCACCAAGATGTACCATCATGTTGTCCATAGCAAACGAGTATCACAACCACCAGCAATGAGGGAAAACAGTATGGATTGATGACTTTGCTGGAGGCTTTGCCATGCATCCGTTCAAAACTCAACTAACAGCAGCGCTGCTCTTTTGGCAATGTCAGCTTCAGAAAATAAAAGGATTCCTGTTCAAGACCACTCTGAGTAGTTTGCGCCGGATTTTCCAATGCTAACGTCAGCTGCAATCTGAGCGTGTTCTTATGGCCCACAGTATGCTGGAAATCGCAACCCTTTCATCGGCGGCCTGTTCCAGCAAAAGCGAACTGTGAAGCAACAAGTCAGGCTTTCGGGCCCACAAGTTGCCTACGAAACCTGTGTGCGCACCTTGTATCCTTTTTGGGGACGGTGTGAACATGACGTTTCTGTGCTTTTCTTATTCTATTGTTCTTTGGGGAGGGGGATCCGCTATTTTAAGACATGTTCGGCTATTCTGCATCCTGACCCAGAACGCCAACCACTTTTGGAATGAGCATTTCCCAGACCCTGCCTTCGCGCTTCACCAAGGCAGAACTTTGAGTTAGTGTATTGGCCTGTACTGTACTCATCAAACTAACAGGACTCAAAATAATAATGCATTTCCAGCAGGGCGTGCTGCCCAAATGATTCGCTTGCAGGTGCGAAACCTCCTGCGTGCTCATTTGCTCGTCAGTTTGTGGTACCTGGTCAAAAGATGTAGACAGGCCATCCACTTCCATGATTTGTTCAGGGAACACGTTGCAAAAGGGCTGTGGACACAACTCCCAGCGTGACTGATGCAATGAGAGGGCCAACTTCCAGTGGACGTCCCTAATCTCCACCCACTCAGATTTGTGCGGCTCTTTTGTAGATGACAGCCGTCTTGCCAATCCACCCCCAAAACCCCTCCACCACCTCCTCAACCCTGTGCACGTCCAACCCACCCACCAAAGCTTTCACGACCCCTCCCCCCCCAATCCCCCACCCCTGAAACCCCCCCCCACCCCACCCCACCCCACCCCACCCCACCCCACCCCACCCCACCTCACCCCACCCCACCCCACCCCACCCCACCCCACCCCACCCCACCCCACCCCACCCCACCCCACCCCACCCCACCCCACCCCCACCCCACCCCACCCCACCCCACCCCACCCCACCCCACCCCACCCCACCCCACCCCACCCCACCCCACCCCCACCCCACCCCACCCCACCCCCACCCCCACCCCCACCCCCACCCCCACCCCCACCCCCACCCCCACCCCCACCCCCACCCCCACCCCCACCCCCACCCCCACCCCCACCCCAGGACATCCCCCCCCAACCCCACCCTGCTTTGCTGGGAAAACGGTTGCAGATTGGACCTTTAAACTTTGTTGGCTTAAGCTTATGAGCCAAAAAACTAATTCACCCAATTTTCATATGTTCATTGAACCTTGGGAGTTGGCCAAATTTGCGCGCGCTCATCCTTCTTGCCTTACCGATGGGACCTTGGCAGTTCAATCAAAGGCTGCAGGATCCAACGTTGCTTGGGAACCAGATCCGGAGAGTCACGAAGAATGTATGGTTTGGGGAAAGGGGGGTTTGAGGGTGGTTTGGGGGTGGAGGGGTTGGGGGCGTGGGTGGGCTTGGAGGTGCATGGGTTTTGGGGGTGGGTGGAGGGAGGACACCCCCGCAGACGGACAACGATTGCAGATTGGACCTTCAGCGCCCTTCAGCGACGTCACTGCCCCCTCTCCGCCTCCGCGCCAGCCACCGCAGCGCGGTCTCGCGGTGACGCTCGGAGTCCAAAGGCCCCTCGGGATCCGAAGGGCTCGGCTCCCCAAAAGGAAACCGACCTGTGGGAAAAAACATTTGGGCGTGTCCTTGTTTTTTCTCTTGGGGGGGGGGGACCCACTAAAATCCTTTCTTTTGGGAATTGTCCTGTCCTTTTTTTGGGGGGGTTCCCACTAAAAAGGTGATTTGCATTCTTTTAAAAAGCCAACCCAAAACGAGTACCCTCCAAAAAAAAAGAGACACACCCTTAAGGGCGCTTTGTGGCCCATCGGGAAATTGACAGAGCCCAAAGATGTGTTCCTCCAAGAACTTGTGGTTTGGCCTCGCCTCAATGGATTGTAAATCTTAAAAGACTATCTTTGCCCCCTTGTAACAGGCGTAATTTTACGTGTCCTGTTGTAAGAGGGTGTGGGGGGATCAAAACTCTATCAGCTATTCTACAATCCCCTTCAGTCCCTATGCCGCATGGTTTCCTGAGCAAGGGAGCTCTCAGCTTGGTGTACTTTGAACTTTCTCATGATTTAGCTGATGCGGCTGTTAGCGAGCACGATTCGCCTATGCAGCTCATCCGCTTTGACGCCCCACCGTTGTCTCTCACAACTTGGGGGAGCAGTCACAAGATAATATGGCGGAACTTGCTGAGCATCCTGCAGATCATCCCGTTGAAGCCTTCCTAAACATGTATGTCTTATGCCAAGCCAGTTCCTCCGAGTGACAGAAATGTTCCAAACAAAGTTACTGAGGCTGGTCCAAATATGGCGCAACGGTGGCAAGGATTGTTTATATGGCAAAGACTGCACACAACCTTGCATGACTCCAACATTGATAATTACAGGCCTTGTTGCCCCTTGGATTAATAATGACAAATACGGGTTGAATGTCTATCTAATTTTTTGCTCCTGGGATTGCTGTAACCTGAAGCAGGACGGCAAAGCTTTCGCCAGCTCGACGCTTTGCTTATGCCGGACTTTTCTGCAGACCCAACTCTTGCACCCAAACGAACGGCTATGGCTATGGTGTAAAGTGTGTTGAAGTGGTTCAAATAAGGAATCTTGCCATCCAGAGGATTCTGGCTACAGAATAACGAGAAGCCCAACATGTACAGTCCACAGTCCTCCATCTAGTGACCATCAAATGAAGAAACACTGCCTTAATAGGCCATTTGCAGCTTCGCGGTGTTAATACCTTTCACTTAGACATTCATGACAGAGAGGTCTCCTTTTGGGGAACCCAAACCATGGGCCTTTCTCCCGCTAAGCCTTTGGGTTCCCCGAACAGGGTGCCAACCCCAAACACTACACCCACAGCTAAACAAGTATTGGCTGTAAACAGGACACGTTTCAGTCAGCAATACACAAAACAGGGTACCCTCAAAATCGACACACACACACACACATGTTTTCGTTTTTGAGGGAACTCCCCCAAAATAGAAGGTGTCCCATCTGTTTCCCGTTAAAGCAACCCTGAAAAGGGTGCCCTCAACAAGAGACACACCGAGACCTCAACCCCTGGGCACGGGAAGAACAGGGCGCTGGACCTTGGAGGTCGTCTCAAGTGTCCCGGCCCAAGGCGGCACAATGTACGGCTGCGTGTACTCCTCCACGCCCTGGTTGCGCGTCACCTGCAAACGCCGCAAGCCGGCATCCCGAAAGAAAAGGGAGAGCCCCGACACCCACAAAACCAGCAAAACAGCCGAAAAAACAGAGCCCCAAGTGGAGTAAAAACACACCATGTGGAGAAAACACGCAAACACACACACACACACACAACACACAACACACAACACACAACACACAACACACAACACACAACACACAACACACAACACACAACACACAACACACAACACACAACACACAACACACACACACACACACACACACACACACACACACACACACACACACACACACACACACACACACACACACACACACACACACACACACACACACACACACACACACACACACACACACACACACACACACACACACACACACACACACACACACACACACACACACACACACACACACACACACACACACACACACACACACACACACACACACACACACACACACACACACACACACACACACACACACACACACACACACACACACACACACACACACACACACACACACACACACACACACACACACACACACACACACACACACACACACACACACACACACACACACACACACACACACACACACACACACACACACACACACACACACACACACACACACACACACACACACACACACACACACACACACACACACACACACACACACACACACACACACACACACACACACACACACACACACACACACACACACACACACACACACACACACACACACACACACACACACACACACACACACACACACACACACACACACACACACACACACACACACACACACACACACACACACACACACACACACACACACACACACACACACACACACACACACACACACACACACACACACACACACACACACACACACACACACACACACACACACACACACACACACACACACACACACACACACACACACACACACACACACACACACACACACACACACACACACACACACACACACACACACACACACACACACACACACACACACACACACACACACACACACACACACACACACACACACACACACACACACACACACACACACACACACACACACACAAATTCCGAGGCGAGTGAGGTGCCTTGCAAGGCGGAAGGGTCCAAACCAGGAACCCCTCTTGCAGGTTCCACGCTGGCTGGGAGCTCTCGGGATGTGCCCTTTGACCTCCTACCTTAGCATCGCACTTGAGGGATAAGAGGCTGTCCCTGACTGAGAGAGCCTCGACATTGGCGTTTTCCATTGGGTCCTTGACGGGGAGACCAGGAAGGCTTTGGGAACAATGACCTGGAAGCTGGAATCCCAAGAGACGCTCACAGTCAGGGGAATTTGCAGGTACCCTGACCTCGGTCAGGTGATAGTTGACAAGCAAGACATGGACGTGTCTGGACCATGGGTAAATATGTGTACCATACACATAGCACGTATCCCTCTAGGTGTGTCGTTCAACACACAACCAACTCTCACTTGGCTTGTACCCGTGAAAAACGTTTTGCTTTCTGGTTGCCGGCTGTTTCCAAAAGGAAGCCACCAAACATTTCGAGCCACATGCACCTCTACAAACACCGGGTTTTCGGGCTGTTCAAAACGGACCCTGGGCCAATTCATTCTTCGAATGAACCCACTACAAAGGGCTTAAGCCAAGGATTCAAGATTGGATTTGAGCAGCTCAATATGTTCAAACGACAGGATCAACGAAGGCTTTGCTTCCAGCTCGTTTTGGGAGTCCCTCCAAATGGCGGACCTCCTGTTGGTGGTGCCCGAAGAGCTGAAAGAAACTGTTCTGAGAAGCACCCACCAGAGACAAAGCGAAAGCTTTTTATGTGAGTCACAATCAAACCCGGTACAAAAATGGTGCACCCAGAACCATGCTTCAAGAACCAAGGCGGCTATCCGCAGCTATTGGTCGGGATCGTCCCTTACTAACCCTCATCTTACCCGTTTTTTGTTTTTGTTTTTTTTTGTGGCTCATGTGATTCTAGGTGGGATCCGAGGACCCGAGGACCCGTGGAAACTCCCACGAGATGCGGCGAGCGCCTGGAGCATTATCTGATTGGCGTCGGAGCGCAAGGACTCATCCAACTGAGCGCGACAAATGGCAGGCATGGGCCCAAGTTCCCATGCTATGTTGGTCAAGACTCATGTGGGCCATGGTGATGGTTCTTTCTTCAAGGGGAAGCTTTGAAGTGACTGTCAGCATCATTCTCAATACAGGTTGAGTAATGCCCCTGCCCAACCCGCAAGAGAGTGTTGATAGTGGCAGTGGCACTGAACCAGTGCCTGGGATCAGCATGGATTTGCGTGGCATGGATTGCTCCGGAACGACAAGGGCAAGTCCCAAAGAGCAGATTGGTTAGGCTCATCTGTTGACCATTCTCAGTCTGACCCTTGGGACTGTTTCCCAGAGTGAATTCTTCGCAAGTTCCCATTTTCTGTTGCGTGAAGGGACTGGAAATTGAAAGGTCACCTCTTGTGACCTGAGTTCAACATGGACCAAAACTAGGAAGCCAACAGCTTCACTTTGGGCAAGTCAGTTCACGTTGCCTGAGTATAAGGATGATGTGAACTCTCTTGCTGAAGCTGGTCAGTCAGTCGAACAACCCCCTTCTGCCCGTCCAAAGGCAGGCGCCAGTCTGTACTGCTTCCAATGGCAATAACAATACATGCAAAGTCAAGCCATCATGGAATGTGGCCATGGGTCAAAATCCCGTACCCCCAGTGAACATCCCACTCCCAACTAACATAGACTAAAATGGGTGGTGCACCTACCCAAAACGGTACCATTGGTTTTGACCCACGGCCATGTCGCCAAAGAAACCGATGCTGCTGGTGTCGCTCTAGGAGTCTGGGCGTGTGCCAGGGCAGTACCATTCAGAGCCAACGCCTGGCGCGTCAGCGCATCATGACTGGCTGTTGGCTTGGTCCAAAGATCCCTTTCCCAGTTGCACAACCTAGATGGCACTCTTCCCTTCATGCTCGTAAAGTGGAGGATACCACAACCTCGTTGGGGAGGTGCCCAAGGAACAAGGTCGCACCAAAGTTCAACCCACATGTGCCCATGTGAATGAACACACACCAACCTGGAATAGCGGGACAACCCCCAAGAAACAAACCTTGACGGGTCAGGTGTCAAAGAACACTCCCTAAGGTTGCCATAATTTGTCACTTGTGTGCCTATTTACGGAGTTTGCTAGCTGCCCCAATACCAGCTTCCCAAGCAACACACAACGAAATAGCCTTGTCACATACACACACACACAAACCTTTTGGTTCGTAACTTCGAAAAAGTGACGCGAGCCAAGCCAGTTTGCCTAGTTTGCGATGGACTCCTTTCGGGATGTCGACAAACGTATTGTTGCCACTTAGCTTTGCAGTAATGTGAGTCCCACTAACTAGAGGCTCCCGGCCCACCAAAAAATCCTGGTTGCCTGCTGTAGAGGAACCCTTCCCCAAAAAAGGGTAAAAGGGCACTACTGGGCGACCTAGACATAATCAATGGACATTCGCTCTCGGGGCTGGCCTGAAAGGCGATATTGGGGTCGTTCCGCAGCAGTCGCGCTGCGTGGCACAGGGCATTGCCATTCTGCGCCACTGCGGGGAGTACGACCTGCCGAATGGATCGGGCGGAATCCCAGCAGCATGGTTTGCCCAAGTGCGCCCTCAACTCCTAAGGCGGGAGTGCTTTTGGGCTCTCCGGCGTCTCGAAACTTGGGTTTCGATGGTTCTGGGTAAATTACTTCCGAAACCGGAAATAAGGGACCCCAGCATGTTACTTTGGGGAGTTATGTGCAGCATGCTTGAGGGTTTTCAGTATTTAATTTAATGGCCAACCATTGTGCTGAAGGATCCCACTCACCCTTGTAGGCAACCCTCGGCTGCTTCTGTCCCTTCTTTTGAACAGAAGGCAATCCAGCTATTGCACACACCCTCCACACCCTCCACACTCTCCACACTCTTCACACTCTTCACACCGACAACCTAAGAACCGTTTTACAGCAATCGCCAAGAGAAAATCGGTGAAGGGCCCGACTGAGTCTGATGAGTCGAATGTCATGTATGCCCCATGAGATGTCCCCTCCCAAATAAATAAGGTGGCACCAGAAAGGTGTTTTTTACATAAGCCCTTCATAAGCCCGGAAAAAGGCCTTCTTTTAAGAAGACATTAGTATTGATTTTCATGAAAGTCAGAAATAAGGGCTGCTCATTAGGGGCTTAGTAAGGCCCAAATATCCTTATTTTGTTGCGCATGAGCTGCCTAGCCTCTAAGTTTGAGCGAGTTGAGCGAGCCCTTCGCCTCCGGGTCAGCCCGCAGCTCCTGATGGGCGAATTGGAGCGCCAGGCCATTCTCCGCCACCGCCTCAGCGCAGAGCGAGCCGGCCGGCCTACTCGGCCAGGACCTCGCTTTTGGATGGGATGTTACAAGGGAAACCATAGGGAACTTCTGACCCCTTCAAGATGTGAGTGTCCAAAGAACATCTGGATCTGCCTTTCTCTCAGGGCACCTGTTTGAGGATAGGTTTGTCAGCCCCACCCTCCCCCTCTTGCCAAAAAGATCTAAACAGGAGGAGCCTCCCACTCTGCATGCTTCTTGTTTCCCTGGTACCCATACATTATTCCGGAGCATGTATAGGCAAGGCCCTCCGTTTTGGGGGCCGTGTTCCCCCGGCCTCCATAGTATGACTTAGAGGGTGGAGATGGGGAGGCCCCTTCTTTGTGGCCCTTGTGATGCTTGGAAAGTGGGCGGGTCTCGACATCAGGGCAACTCTAACATGCAAAATTGGACTCAGAGCCTGCGAGCGTGAATGTATCAAGCAGTTTGGAAGCCCTGAGAATGAACTTGACTGGGGGCCCGCGGAATCTGTGGGATCTAATGGCTTTCCCTTCTCAAAATTGGGACACAGCGTGGGTTCAGTCCATGCACGCATAACCATGAAACAAAGCCCCTTGGCATTTGACTTGTAATTCGGCCGTTTGCCACCATCGAAGTCACTCCGCTGCCGACTTTCTTACAAAGGCGCACACGCCCATGGGCCAAGTTCCACATAATTTCCCAAGACCCTGGCAGCCTGGCGGTATTGATCAAGTTTTGCTCCTCCAAAAGGACAAAGGAAAGCAGGGCGAATGTCTACCATAGAGGCTCGTCAATTGTGGAGCAACCATACGAGCCATGGTCAACACTCCTTATATGTCCGGTCATGGTTTCCTCAACTAAGACCATCCTTGTTAACCCCCCCCCAAAAAAAGGTCTTAGCATGGCACACCGAGCACATCCCCAAGCTACTGGGTGCCTTGCTGTCAGCACCACTTTGCGGCTCTTCTGGAGCCGTTTGCTGACATGCTGCAGCCTCGTTTCGCAAGGATGCACGCCAGCAGCCAGGACTAGACATGGGCCAAAACTGGTTGAAGTCCGCAGCGCAAAAGGCCCACTCCCTTCGGGCAACTTAGACTCACTGCGTTACACAGGTACTTCTTTCGGAGGTCCGGGGACCTCGCATAGATGGTTAGGAACACGCATTGCCCCTTTTCGGGGCCGTCTTCTGGGGACCGCCCATGACTTCTGGCAAGCCCGAGGCTGACGCGCCATGCCGTTGCTGGACATTGCCTGCAGCACAAAGTCCTCTTCGTCCTGGCGAGTCCCGAAGTCACCTGAACGAACCCAGCCGCGCTGAAGTCGCCCCTTGGGCTCCATGTAATGAGGCCATGGGCATGAAGGGAAATTGATTGGTTTCGGAAGATTGGGCGCGTGTCAAAAAATAGGGGACCTCCTTACATGGTGTGCTCTTGGCTTCCTGCGAAATCCCAAGAAGGGTAGCCTAGTACTCCCACAAACACATCCAACACATCCTCTCCGTGGCCTGAGAGTCTTGGTCTGACTTGTTTTGAGCTGGGGCTGCTGGCTGCCTCATGCAGACACATCCAAAGGTGCAAAACGATTGCTCCCTTTAGTCATACCAAAATGAATGCTTCCCCTCACCGTTCCCCATCCTTCCCCCAAACACAAGCAAAACACCCTTGCCAAGGGACACTCACCTTTTGGCCAAAATGGTGATGTTGCAAACCACCAACAGGTGAACACGTCAAAATCCTTCCGGTGCGGTCGTCCGGGTCCCAAACCGTCCTGGAACCATGGCAGCGTGCTCATGCAGATGGGATTCCGCTTCACCGCCTCACGGGGCCGCGACGGAAACCTGCAGAGTTTTCTTTTTCCTGTGGTTGGGGATCCCAAAGATCCCAAAGGTCCTCAACTAGATCCTATTCCTCAGCTATGTCAAGGCCCCTAGAGGGGCTCTTGACAAACATGAGGTGTACGTCTGGCATGAGGTGCTGTCTTGGTTGCAGAAAGCTAGGCCATGACCTGAGAGAACATGACAGAAGACCAAGCTGACAGAACACACCTTTCTCGTCGCGGAGTTTGTTCCTCCACCCAGAGTGCTGCCTGCACATGAAAGCGAGCACGCTGATTCGGCGTTTTGTGTCTGTTGCTAATTCTGAATGTTGACAAACCATGATGCGACTCGACGTCAATTCGTGACTTTGGCTGGATCAAAAGGAGTAGGCTGTGTGGCCTTGCAACAAGAGGGAAATGATCAACAACAGAGATCTACCAGTGAAGACACACTATTCATGCAAAAGAGACTGTAAAGTCTGTTTCTCCAAAAAACAAACCATGGAACCCGAGACACAAATGACAAACATATCCAAAAGAAGATCCATTTTGAGTCTAACCTACAGCTTAAACCGCACGGATTGGCCTCGAGCATCAGATCCTGGGCCTGGCGGAAGGATTGGTTTCATTCCGCAAAGGCTCAGGGAATTTCGCGCAGGAGATGGCTGTGGCAAATGGGACATATGGGTGTTCCATTCTGCTGGGCGTTTCCTCTAGAACCTTGCCAGCTGCGAAACTGCCGTCATTTGCAGGATAAGAGGTTGCACAGGGGTTGTCTCCGAAGGGAACTTGCAATGTGAGCTCCCCTTTGGTCTCCCGTTCAACAACCCAAAGGGTAGACTGAAACCAGCGACAACCCCCCATGCTCCGTGATTGCTCCTGCAGAGGCCAAGGGAATTCACAAGAATCCAGAACCTGGCTGACTCAAGATCCCATTGCAAAGGACTATTGGCACGCTTGTGTGTGCGTGCGGGCACATGTTTACGCTACTCGTATGCGTATGCAGGTAACGGTACGCACCAGACCAGCAACTCACTTATTCTGCAAATTGCTTTCATTTCGCGTAATGTCAACGTGTTCAGCAAACGGATGGTATGTGCCCATGTAGTAGCACGTTCATTTAGGACATGAGGCAGTTTTCGCTCGAAACGGGGTGGGGTTCCGCATCTTGGTGCACACCCATCTTGCTATCTGTAACGGTTGCTGATATAGGTGTCAGTGAGAGCCGTAGCATTTACTCCTCCGCAATGGATGGATATGCGTGTATATATGATGTGTATAACTATATATATATATATTCGATGTGTACATAATACTTTGTATGTCTACACAATACTTGCATATGTTGCATACTTGTCCACAATTGCGGGTTTGTACGGGTGCCCTGTATTGCTCCTTAAACGTGTTGTGTGGTATGTCTGGTAAACCAAAGGGAACTCTGTAGTTCATGTCGGGTTCCCTACGAACAAAGCCACACATCACCTTCCCTGTAACACAAATGACACAAATGGTCCAATGTTCCTACCAGGGCAAGTTGGTTGGGATAAGGACCCCCGATTCCATATTCGCGTATTCCAACTGCACAAAGAAAACCGATAACATTGAACCCCTCATGGAATTCTTTAAATTCTACTCTTCAGAAGCTGATGTCCCTTTGGGGGAGAAGACTATGGTAGGGAGATCGGAGATCCATAACACAAACCGCTTGAAACATGACAGGAAGCACTAACCTAAAACCTGGCATTCAAGGGGCCTAACCTACAGCTATTTCTGGTTGGGACTGTCGCTTGTCGGCCTTCACACCTTACTGAGCCAGATTTGATTGAGGCAATCAGCTTCTTGGCTTGCTGTGACTTCAATAGCGGTCGAACTCAGCGGATTCGAATTGGTCTGTTCAACCTTCCTTATGAACGACCCCCCCAAACACAAGAGCGATATTCCACAAACTGATCAGATCTGGGTTGGGGCACTCCCAATAAATCTGCACTAGGCTGCAAATGCACCTCAGCTGCACGAATCATCCGCCGGTCTGCCGGGAAATATAGGGGACCCGAACCTCCCAACATTGTTGGCTTCCCCTTGATTTGCCCTTTCACACAACCCACACAAATCGCCAAAGAATCCCCATCCCCCGCCTTTTCGCACCCCGCACCCGCGCCTCCCATAGCTCCGAGGGGATAAATCGCATGGCCGAGGCAGTCCTCTTCAGCGCCTGTGGCAGGACAAGCCGAGGAGGTCTTGGAGGTGGTTAGGCAAAGCCCTGCCCCAGATCATCCCAAGATCCCATCCACAAAAAAAAAGCCAACCATGCCATCCACGCCCGTAAGCTACAACTTTTAGTGGCTGCACTTTGGTTCTACGGCCATGGCATTTTGCACAGTGGGCCCTGATGCAATGGAACATCGTGCAGAGTTCCTTGGCCAGGTTCACTTTTGGGTTGCACCAAAAAGACAAACACTTCACGCAGTGACTCATGTAGTGGAGTCTGTGAAAACCCCTCCTTTCACAGAAGTTACAACAACAAACCAGGGAGATTCATTCTTTGTCCTTTTCCTAGGCATTTTGGTTTCCTGGTAGTTTTGAGCGTGTTGGGCGTTCTGAGTGATTGCTAGGAGTTTTGGGCGACCCTGGAACCCAAAACACGTCTTTTTCTGATTTGCGGGCGTTTGCGAGGTTCTGCGGGCGTTTGCGGGCTTTTTGCGGGCGTTTTGGGAGTAATTCCGGGCGGGGAACATGTAGAAAGGGACCAATTCTGACATCTCGCGAAAATGTATGAGTTTTTGTAGTTTTAGGCGACTTCACGCACAAAAACATCGAGATTGAGTTAGGAAAAGCAAGTTAAAGACTAGATGACTAGAACAACCAGGAATTTCATGGAGAATGAATCTCCAGGTTAATTAATGTCTAACAAACACGTGAGAACCAACTCCTTCCCACCCCACCTTGAGGATGATCTCCGGGTCCTTCCGCAGCTCCGGGCCCGCGAATTGGATCGCCTCAAGCCACAGCAGGGAGGACCCGAGAGGCTCTCTGGAAGAACTTGCGATTGGTGTGATAGGGCCCTTCCGGGTGTTGGGAATGAACCGTTTCGGGATTTCCTCAAAGGAAGCCAAGGCGATGGCTTATAGGGGTTATTCCCTTTGCTGAGAACCAGCAAAAGAATAGCTACCTCTGCCCAATTTGGAAGAGCCTCAAGGCCCCCAACCAGAAACACGGCGTAGCGTGTCCGCCCGCCAGTAAGCATTCTATCAGGTAGCAACCATTGTGGGGCAAATGACATATTCACGCTGAAGGGAAGGGGCCCCGAGTCCCGAGGACAGGAGCCCTCACTTTGACGTCGAACGGCCCCGGAAAAGTGGCGTCGCAAAACATGACCAAGCACCCAATGTAAAGATACCTGATTGCCTACACCAAACCTGGAAGCACCGGGATTGGTTGAAGCCCACATTTGTGAAGACAACGCTGGGTTGAAGCACTCGCCGGATGCCCCCCTTCAAAACATCAACCTGGAGTAGCGCCGCATTGGAAAAAAAACACCCCCCCATTTTTAGTTGGCAAAGGACTACTAGCAAACAAATGAGGGGAACATCGAAAGACGGAGGGACTTGCTCATCCTGAAACCGGAGTCTCAAAATTGGAGACATCCGTCTGGTAGTTCAGAAGGAAACAAAGCGAACACGGTATCATGGTGGAAAAGCTAGCAGTGCCCCCCTAAAAATATATTTGCAAATTATACATACATATACACATATTCTATTTGACACCCCCCCCTCAAAAAAACACACACAACAACAGGCAAAACCTTAGAACTCCCACAAGCCATAGTACAAATCGATAGGGGCCTACATAACAAACCCCGAAGCCTCACCTACACCACTCTGCGGATTCCTGGGCCGAACCCCAACCTCGCGTCGAAAAGGCGCGGAGCTCAGAGCCTTTTCCGCTACTTACGCCGCTTCGCAGGCTTCGATTTGGGCGCCTGGCGGCCGCGGCTAGCAATGGAAGGTATGTATGGGTCAAAATCAAACCACGGAACCGCAAAGGTCCTTCTTTCCGTTTACATCGGTGTTTGACCCACACCCATGTGTAACCCACACCCATGGATCAACCTAACATAGGAGGACATCACAGTGTTGGGGGGGGGGGGGGGAATTGGGGGCGTGCTTTCCTTTTGAACAAGCTCAAGTAGAGGCAAATGCAAAAAGACTGTCGTCTGGCGAAGCCCTGGAGTCAGCTTCACCCCCAATAACTGGAAAGGATCCGATCCGAATTCACCCGTCCAAAAGGGGGTTACTTGTACATTGCCCAAAGGGCTATGATGGCTACCTTTTGAAAGGGTGATGTTTAAACAACCCAATTTCTTGGAATTCTACTGATCAGAGTCCTTTGAGTCTGATCTCTTGGCTTTTTGGGAGAGTCACACAATCGGGGCTCCTAGGCTAGGGCTTTGCAAAGCCAGGGACTCTGAGCACATAGATGAACCATCCAAGGGTTAATGATCATCATATACTATTCCCCATCAAAAGGGTTAGTGATCATCATATACTATTCCCCAGCAAAAGGGTTAGTGATCATCATATACGATTCCCCATGACAAGTGTTGATGATCATCACATACTATTCTCCATGACACTCAAGGCCTTTGACCATAATGTTGCCTAGTCCAGCCATGAAAAAGTCTGTGTGACAGGTCCCCTGCTTTCATACTTGCACATAGGGGAAAGTCGGTGGCCCCCCCATGTCCTCCCCACATCAAGCGTGGACGTGTGGAAGTATTGTTTGTTGGGGTTCCTGCAAAGGGCGTGGGACAATTGGTGGCTTTGTTGTTCTTGTCAAAATTGTAGAGCTTGACCTCCCCATGTCTCTCTCAAATCGATCACAGACTTCTCTTTTGTCCGAACATGTCCCAACCTCGTGTGTGCCATAGTCAAACTTTTTTGGCGGGGTCAAAATTCACTTCATAGGAATCCCCAGAATGGTTGTCAAACGCCGTGTTCAGGGGCCATGAGCATTTCCACCCAGCAAAATGGTGCTTGGAGAATGGCACGGGTCTGTCTCCAAACTGGGCTGCCCTCAGATCCCCCGCTAAGAGTTTCACTTCCAGTGGGTTATATAAATGGAAACTGCCACTCAACACTAAAAAGCTAAAAGGCTAAGGAACCAAAATGGAACCTGCCACTAAACACTAAAAAGCTAAAAGGCTAAGCAGCCGGATGGCTGGGAGCCAAGAAAATTGGGGGGACCCCCAAAATGGACAGTTTCCCTTCAAAACCACCCCCCCCCCCCACCCCTCCCCCGCCCCTTAGAGTCGCCCACCTTGGGGCCATCCGTGAGCGCCGCCAGGGAGGTGCGCTTCAGCAGGCGCTGCATATGCGAGAGCCCGGCCATGCTCAGGCCGATACGGTCCTCACATCCAGCATTGGCCCGGTGTCAAAGCTGCACGCAAGTTCCCCGAAAGGAACACCAATTAGGCCCGAAAGGAACATATATTTCAATCCACAAGGGGAAGATATCAGGAAAGTCTGCCTTCCAACTTGCCCTTTCCAACAAAGGAAGCTGAATGGAGGGTTTTGGAGGACCACTTTCCTATTGAACATTGCCCTGGTCCGATTCCTTTGTTGGGAAGCGGGATAGCATAGGGAGGTCTTACAATACTTGCAAAACCAGCCCAGGTAGTAAGCGGTTAGTGACCCCAAATCCTTGGCTGAGGGTAGATTTGGGATCCATGGGTCATGGGGGCCCAAGGTTGTTCAGCACTTTTTCTGGGGTCACCTGGTCACTCAACGGGACACCTCCAGGATTGGCCCAGCTGGAAACTGTTTTTTCCAACTCAGCCCAGGCCCCCTTTGCCCAGGGGAAAAAGGCCGCCTTTTTGTGGGTTGCTTTTAAGGGGAACCCACCAAAGGGCACCCTCCCAAATTAGAGAACAGGGCAGCCAAAAGGAGCTTCCCTCAAAGGCTAGACACCGAAAGAAGTCTGCGTACTCTGCTTGGGGATTCTCAAGTGCATAGTCAGTGGGAGTCTCCAATGGCAACGGCTTCCTGGTTTCCCTGTGTCAGCCTCTCATTTTTTATGTTCTTCCCCGCACGCCTATCATAGTAATGCTCTTAACTCAGTTGTAGTTGTAGACAACTACATCTGGGGTTGTCTCCAAATCGGGACCCCGAAAATTCGTGGTTCTCCTTTGGTTTCCCTTTAATTACAACCACCCCAGAAACGGCAAAAAAAGGCAACCATCAAAGAAACAAGCACCCAGCACCCATTTGCGCACCCGCCGCGGCCCTTCCTTTCGCAGCCGCCTGGCCTTCTCCGCCTGCAGCAAGCTCCGCATCTGCGTGCGCAGGCGCAGCAGCAGAGGCCGGCAGCTGGGGGTGCCCGCAAACTCGCCTACGACGGGCGGATGGACGGATGGATGGATGGGAGGGATGGATGGGAGGGATGGATGGGAGGGAGGGAGGGAGGGAGGGAGGGAGGGGGTGGGGAGAAACTTGCGATCGGTGCGACAAGTAGGGCATGAGTTGGAATGAACCTGGAAATCCCTGAAATGCCAACAACGAGTTGGATGATTCTTCTCGGGGCGATTCCATTTCTCGTTCCCTGCCTATCGCTGGCGACCTCTGAAGAAACTCTTGTGTTATTTGTAAATGTAAATTCACAGGTCAAGTCGTAACTTCAGCAAAAGAACATGCACCCCACCCTCCCAACCAAATAACATGGAACCTGACGTTCTCCGTTCTCCTTGTAAAGGCACCGGGTCCCTGTCCCGAACGTCAGGTCCCGGCTGAAAAATCGGGAGGGTACTGGAGGTCAGAGATTTGGAGCCACCGCCGCAGGAAAAAGATCTATGGCCATCCTCGGTTGCTTTCTAGCCCAAGTGGTTCCCTACCAAGCAAGGGAACACGTGAACTGGAATCCTTAAGAGGCTCCTAAGACTCTATGAATGCACCAAAGCTAAGGTGCCTTTTGGGCATGGCTGCCACTGCACTGTTGTCTTTCTAGGCTTTCTGGGTCTTCACTGGGGTTTTGACCCATAGCCAGATGGCGATCTCTGGCTCCCGGGCTGTGGTGCACGTAGGCGGTGATCAGCGCCGCCTGGCAGGGCGTCTCCAGCGTGGCGGCGGCGCTGAGCGCCTGCCGCTGGCGCTGGATGGGTGGCGTGAGATGGCCGCAGGGGGCCCCAAACTGATGGGGCGCAAAGGTGAGGGGGGGGGGGGTCAAATTGAGTGTTTGGCCCAATTCCCTCTCAAAAGCACCCGTTTCAAACGGTGAGGTTCCCAAAAACACGTGACCAATTGAAGGGAAGTCACAACATCGAGATGACCCAAAACTGTGAGGTTCTTTGAAGGGAAACCCAGTGGTGCTTAAAGTGAAGTCGAAGATCCCCCAACACAGAAATATGTATGGGGAGTGCTGGGGTGGGGGAGGGATTTGAAACCCAAAATCCAACAGCAGAAACGCACACATGGATCATCGCCGCCTTTACCCAGGCACCCCTTCAGTCGATATGATAATCTGACCTGATCTCCGGGGCATCTTTGCCATAAACATCCCCTTCACAGAATGACTTTGCGACTTCCCCTCGGCCTCTGTGTGGTTTAAGATAACCTCCATTCCTTCTTCGGACCATGGGCTACCCTTTGAGCGCCAAGTCGGACCCTTCGACCCACAGCCCAACAGCCCAACAGCCCAACAGCCCAACAGCCCAACAGCCCAACAGCCCAACAGCCCAACAGCCCAACAGCCCAACAGCCCAACAGCCCAACAGCCCAACAGCCCAACAGCCCAACAGCCCAACAGCCCAACAGCCAAAGGCAACAAAACAACCCAAGAACAACCCAAACCCAGCAGAAGCAGAACCCAACAGTCAAACAACCCTGACAGCCCCAAACGGGCGCCTTGGCGCGGGCTTTGGCGCCTTCGCCCCCCGGCAAAGAGGAGACGGCCTCAAAGAAGCGGAGGATCACCTGGCTGCGACCGCAGCTGTTGACACAAAGCAAACTGCTCCTGGTAGACTTCCGCAGATCCCTGTATATATATATATATAATATATATATATATATATATATAATTATATATATAAATATATGTACATGCAATCATTGATAGAATTAGGTGAATAAACAAGAGATGTTGCCAATCTGACATGAGGTATCCTGATGGAAGGAACCATCATGGGTGAGGTACTGACACAATAACCTTGCCATGTGTCTTGAAAAGCTGCCACGCAAAGCAAACAAGCGGCTGGTGGGTTTACTGCTTGCTCGAGCAAGTGTATGCCTACTTGGAACCATCGATCTTGTTCTGAGCTAGGTAATAAGTGGGTTTTGGCTCTTCCGGCTGGTGGACCTCTTCTTCGTCTGCTTCCAAGCTTCCATAAACAGAGAAGCATCTCGCTAGCGTCCAAAGGGACCTGTTGCCCAGGGCCACACGAGGTCCCTGCCCCTTCACTTTCCTGTGCCTGATAAATTGGGATTCGGCTGTCTCACGCTAAGAAAAACAGCAAAAGGCAAGAAAATGATGGTCAGTGCCCACTTGAAGCTAGTCTGTTCAAAAGAAGGGTCCCAAATTTTTGGGCCGCGTCCTTGTGCTTCCCTCCACGAAAAAGGCATCGCCTTATGAACAATCCTCATTTCTGCAGCGTGTGCACATCCCAAAATAATACATGCGACGTTGACCCAATTTCAGTGATCCAAACAACTTATATGCCCAACAGTTTAGTGATTCATATCTTGAAATGTACTGCTAACATAATTTCAAGCATCCTCTTTTTCCGGGTCACCCCCTGCCTTCAGCAGCTGAAGCGCCTTGCACAAGAGATACGCCAGCTTGGCAGGGGATTCAACCCCTGTTCCTAGAACCCACTGCCAGGTCCCAGAAAGAAATTGATCTTTCAAGGCACCCCGAGTCAGATTCTACCCATGGAAGGCTAGAGCACACTTCTACGGATCTGGCCAATGGACGCCGCCGTACAAGGACTTCTCTTTTCGGAATTAGCGGTTTCAAGTTTATTCGGGTTCGCTGCAGATTAACATACAAGTAGAACTCCAAATCCCGTTTGTTTTGGAAGAAACCTCATGTCCTACAGGTCGAGGAAAACAAAACCAACGAAAGCATAGAAAGCCTTGGCAAAGCAATCATTGCAGGGCTCAGGCACTTGTGCTCTGTTCGGCGGGCAAATCAATGACCCTGCCTAACCTAAGAGCGACAGGCCCGTGATGTTATCAAAAGCAACATTCCTTGCGAAATCAAGTCGCACGCGTGAGGTAGCAATGCGGTGAGTCACATTCACATACCAACATGACACCGTGAAAAACACATCACCACACTCAGAGGCGAGCACGTGCGAGAAGGGAAGCGCAAGCAGGACTTCGTAGATGTTGCTGGCGTTCCTGAGAACGGCACTTCTCCCGGTCTCCCTTGTCTGATGACACCTTCTTGGACCTGCTGCCCTTACAGAATTTAATGCGTCTCAGGGAAGGACTTCCACAGCAAAAGCAAACTGATCGACCACCTGTATCATCCGGCTATACTTTGTGAACGCACCCACACAAGTTCCGTGCTTCACCAATCTAAATCAAATCTTTTTTAAGGACTTGATGGGGAGACCATCATGAGGATCTTCATGGACCATCTAGCCTCTCATTCACGAGTTGGAACAGCCATCAGCTTCCAACGCCAGGTTGGAACGCCCAGAGCTGGGAACATCCGAGGGTCAGTGTGTTGATGTAGGCGATGGCCCGGGCACAGGGATGCTTGGCTCCTGGCGAGGTTCTTCAGAAGCCTCGAAAGACTCGACTCCAGGGCTCCATCGGCCCAACTCAAAGCTGTGCCCTTGATCTGTTGACAAAGCTCCTCTGCCAGTGGTTTTTACTAATGCATCATGAATCAGCGCCACAGGCCAAGGGTGTCCGACAGTTCAGCAGGTTCAGTCGGCTGCTAGAGCAATGTTGCCTGCACCCCATACTTTGCAAAACACTCTTGAAAATGTGGTGTCTTCGCTGGTACCCTTTCGCTTACAACTATCCCGTTGGGATGTTGCTGCATCTGGAAGAGAACACCCACAGTTTCCGCGGTCAGAAGCCCAAACGAGCTGAAAAGCTATGCTGTTGTCCGCCCTCTGTCTGTTTCTGACTCAGGCGCGTGTTTCCTTCCGCAAAGGCACAGCATATGATGTAATTCTACCTCAGTGACGCACCTGACCCCACAAAGTCACGACTTGGTACTTGGTACAGCTCCCAAAAAGTCAGGACTTGGTACTTGGAACAGCTGCGGATTTTCATTGCCTCTCCTTGGCCAAATTCCGCCACCGCATCCTTCTCCACAGGCTCATCGGCCAGATGCTCCTCACAATGCCGGGGCCTGGGGTTGACCGCAGGCGAACCTTGCTCCAACGTGCTAAGTGCGCCAAACAGCCATGTCAGATGCAGCCAGCTTTGCAAGGGATCAGCGCCTCTCACTCCCATTGTCCTAACACCCCCCTGACAATGCAAAATAATCGGAAGCAAACTGCCTTAATGCTGTTCTGAGGCCTGGTTCGAGGCTGAGTTGTCAACGTTTGAATATGTTTAGAACCGTTTTCCAGGTCCTTGTATAGTCACGTGTTACGTGTTTCAAAAGCAGGCCTGTGTTTAGTATTCCTATTCCTACACATATTCCTATTCCATCCATCCATCCACCCATCCACGCATCCATCCATGTCATGCACTGCGCTGCGGTCAGAACTCATCATGTGCTCCATGGTCATGACTTCCTTAAGGAACCTTTTCTTATCCGGGTATAATTTTGTTCCTGGTGAAAGACAGCTCAACGTGAAACCAACCCAATTTCCCACCCCTTGGGTTTGAATCATCTTACAAAGGCTCGGAGTGTTCGTATCTTCTTTCTTATTCATGCCACTCGTGGGTTAGCAACGTAGCACCCGGCATACACTCCTCTTTGTGAGAAAGCCACCTCTGGCCCCCACTCCACAACTCTCCTCTGCAGCCTTGGCTTCATCCAGCACTTCCTCACGACTGGCTTCCCGCCCCCCACCCCCTCCCCCTCAGGCGGGTGACATTCCATTGAGCCCTGAAACTTTTATGCGGCATCGTGGCACCCCAGATTGGAAAGACCCCAGCCCGCCCAGCGCTCAACACAGCATTGGGTGGTCCTGAGCTCATGCTATCTGCGAACCTAATCATGCTTGGGGTTTGCAAACACTCCATATAGGCGTGCAACTTTTGAGGGTACCCTTTTTATGCTGCTCGTAAGGGACACCGAAAGAAACATCGCTACTTGTTTGGGTTACCCCTGTTGTCAAATTGACACACGTATCGGAAGTCTGGACACGCGTCCTCTGGATTGTGCGGGTTCCCCGAGATAAGCGTGCCTTCTCAAGGGCTGGCATGTTGGTTTGTCAGCCTTGGCTCTGGCCTGATATTTTTAGGCATTACCAGTTCAGAGGCATCACCAGCATCAAAGGCATAACCAGCATCAGCAGCAGCACAGGCATCACCAGCAGCCATGGATGCGGATTTGCACGTCACACATCGCCAAACAAAACAGACTCATATTTTTTTCCGGGCCTTCTCCGGTTTTGCGGGCCTTCTCCGGTTTTGCGGGCCTTCTCCGGGTTTGCGTGCTCCCCCAACCTCTGCGTGCTCGCTCATTTTTATTTTTATTTTTCAAAAAAAATACAAAGTTGAGAAGGCACTGTCCACTTGGGAAAAGCCTATGGCCAAAAATGAGGTACCTTACAGTAAAAACGCACATCGGCTTTTCCCCGGGGTATCGTGCCTTCTCAGCTGTTTTTTTCTTCTTTTTTTTTTTTTTTTTTTTTTTTTTTTCGGGCGGTTCCCCCAAGCCGGTTCTGCGTCGCCCTGATCGGATCCCCTGTTTGATTTCTTGGGGATCCTAGCTGGTTTTTGACCACAGGGAAAAAACAGGGTTCCATTTCCAGTCCCAGGGGCCCAGATTGCTTGTGAAACAGCGCCTAAAGAGAAAGAGTACTCAGCGCGTTGAACCTTCGTGTGAGGGGGGGACAGCTGGGAAAGCAATCATCAAGTAAATTTATGTCTGGGTGTAGCGCCCTTTAGAGCGGTTCCAAGAATTGAGAAGGCATGGTCCCCTGGAGAAGCCTCGGGGATGGGGGTCCAGACCCTCGAACGTAAGGAACGTCAACACATCTCAGCAATCAAAAACTGGGCTGCCCTCAGATCCCCTGCCAAAAGTTTAACTTTTAGTGGGTTAAACGGCAACCCCCACTAAACACTAAAAGGCTGAAAAGCTAAGGAGCCGGATGGCTGGGAGCCACCAAGAAAATCAACAAGGCACTTTTGTGCTTTGGCGCCCGAGGTCCAAACATGCCTCGGCATGAGAGAACAGGACAAGCTGGGCACTCCCCGGTGCCAGCGATGCTTGTCTGAAAAAGGGGAAGCCATCGCAAAAGTGAAACAAAAGGGACACCACTGGACAATTCCACCCCAGCTTTTGCCTCTGTCAATGATTGAGCTTTTGGATTCCTTCCCAGGCATGTGAACCCTACAAATGTGAAAGGATGGTCATTTGTGAGTGGAAACGACTATCTTTTGGAGATAGCCTTCCACCAAGTCTCCCAGACTTGCGATTTGTTCTTTGCTCCGGGGGGTAGCCTCCAACCAAGAACTCCCAGACTCTTTTTTTCGGTTGCTCGGATTGGTGATTTAGAGCTTCGAATTTGAGGTGATTGTGGAGCGTAGTGAGAACGCAAGGGCGTCCGCAACTCCAAATCGCCCCATACAACCTACCGATGAGAGCTGACTGCCACGATTTCACCAAGATTCCATGAGCCGCTCTGTGCTGCGGACCTGAGGGAGAGAGAGATCATAGTCTTGTTGGCAAATTCACGGAAAGAACCCCAGAAACTGTGGGTGTTGGGTGGGGTGCATGGAGGTGAGCGGGGTGCATGGGGTGAGTGAGGTGGCTGGAATGGTTATTTGGACTCCATGTCGAGCAGGAAATTGTCTGGGTGATTTTTTGGGTGCAATGGTCCAAGATCCGCCAAGTCGTTTGCTCCAGGGACCTGGAAAATAAAGGACAACTATTGTGGGATCTGGATTGAACAAGATTTTCTTCTTCGCACTTGGTGTAACCCACCAAGCGTGGCGCGGGGTGCGTCTGAAAAAAGGGGGTCCCAAAATAAGGTCACAGTGGCGCGGTAGCGTGAAGGGTGGACGGCTGTTGTGGGGGGCAAGTCATCTCCTCCCAAAAGCGCACGTTCAACTGGTGGTGCAGACTGCTGGCGCCTTCATGAAGGGAAACAAACAAAGTGTCGGAGATGTTGCCAAACGAGATGCCCTTCTCAAACAATAGGAAAGCTACTGCTTCAGACCCACCTACATGAGGTGACTGCCCACGAAAAGGAATTGGATAGACGGCCAAACACGTGAAACGGTCTCAAGCGTTTGGTAACCAGTGTTCCCTTTGAAACCGGTCTCCGATCGTTCAGTCCTCAAACACATCGCCGGCCCCACGGGGTAGCGATCGGATGTGGCGTGCATGGGCAAGCGCTGAGGTCGATAAACACCCGTGTGGCCAAGACATGCTTGGATCGCTCGCTTGGTCATATTCTTGCGGGTTGTTTCAGCTACTTGGCGCCTATGGAAGTACACATACATAAAATCCATCTATGACTCATAGTCGACAACATCAGCTCTTGCCTACACCACATAGCAGCCTTTCTAATTGGAGCCAACAGTTGGGAATCTGATTGCACCCACAAGGCGACTCATTCCATGACTGCTTCCCCAAATCTCACGAAATGATACCCAAATCAAATTGCACACACTTTTGCCCAACTGCATGTATATATATATATATATGTAAATATATATATATATATAACTATATATATATATACACGTCATATTATGTACATACCATGTGTCATACACATTCTCCGTACGCATGTCTTCATTTTGTAGCCTGGTCCCCTCCAGCTTTCCGACTTTTACATGCAGGGAATCAATATAGCAGGGCGCGGGAACAACCGAGCCACCCCCCTGTTTCCCGGACCCTGCCATCCCCGAACGGCGCAGCCCTTGCATCAAGGCGGCGCTTTCCACGGTGCGTCGCGACGGGCGCGGGGCAGCAGCCGCAGCTGTCGGCAAGTCCTGGCGCTTGAAAAGCTACGGGTCGGTGTCCAAGGGAACCTCTTGTTTGAATGGCGGAACATAAGGAAATCATAACAAGGGCAACTATTTTGGGAAACACCCCTGGAGCTTTCTAAAACACTCGCGCCCTCGTGTGTTATTACAGGTCCCATCTAGTTCTTCTCATGCTGCTCATATGCTGCACCGTACTCGGCATCAGAATGCGGCCTGACATGCCCAAACCAACCCTCCATGCTAGTGAGTCATCACAACCGCTCCGTTTCGCATATTTTGGGGCCAATACAGCATGTGGTTCAGCCCGCGCCAGCGCACCAAGGTCTTCAATCGGTCAGTTCCGATCGGAAAGCAAAGTTGCGGAAAGGAAACACCCCCCCCCCCCCGTGAAGTTTGAGCTGAAACAAGCTCGCCTCACGCTCGACCTCCTGCTCGAACTGATCCTCGAGCTCCTGTCAGCTGTCTTGGACTGGTTGGCCTTTTTGCAACCAAAAGCAAACCAGCAGACCAGAGTGGACTCGAACTTTTTCATGTGCGTCAGCCCCGAGGACAATGGCGCCTCATTTAGGCGACTCCGGCTGCAACTGGACAAGGCTGAGCCCCAGAAGCCCCTTCTCCTTGCACAAAAACAGATTGGCCTTGCTCACATGCGACAAGAAATGAAACCTGAACACCGAGTAGAGGTCGGTGGTTGTACGTGCCCTTGGCGCTGTGAGTGCACAAAAAAGGACCAAAACACACACTCATTCCTCCGGGCCGAAGTGACCCAACCGCCGCCTTCGCACGCTCTTCGGAGAGGAAGAGCTGCTCCTGCATTGGAACAGGGTACAGAGCACATGGGCGAATCTTTTTTGTTTCTAGTATTATTTGTGCTTTTCTTCGCGGGGTTGGAACAGCCTTTTGCCTTGCCAGGGTGGGGGCACCACAAGGGAAACCGCTGGTTTTGAATAATTCAGCCTTAGGGGAACCAACATGAAGCTAGTAGGCTTAGGGGCACCAACATGAACGTCAATATGGGCTTGCTTAACCTGGCAACACACCCAACTAAACCCACAGAGTCTTGGGCAGCTGCACTGAAATCTTCCCCTCTGCTCATTTGCTCGCCCAATTGCTGGGTTAGGCCTTGGCTGAACGTTCAATCTGTTTACTGAAAGACTAAGACAAAAAACAAAACCACTAACGAGCACCTGACCCAGTTGGCAGCAACCCTGCTAGAACAAAGGGAGCACAAGAGTGTGGGAGTGTCTTTGGCTGTCCTGCGTGCGCTTCCACATCCGGATCTGCTTGTCGCTGCCAGCAGTGACAATGAAGGACGCGTCCTGAGCCAGCACTCGCGAAACAGGCCGCAACAAGGGAAGCATGTACAAGCCCCTCCGTGTGTACATATGAAATATGGGGGGTGTCTTCTTACATAACACAAAACGGTTTTGGATTGTGCTTTGCAAAAGCAAACCAACCGGAGCCCCTCTTCTCAGAGAAATAACACAGAGTTTCTCTGGAGTTTCCGGAGTTAGGGGGTCCAGGAATAGGATACTTACACAGTTGCGCTGTCCTGCGACAAAGCCATGGCCAAGATCTCGGTGGCATGGCCGGTGAGGCAGGTGATGAGCTCGTAGGAGTCGCAGTCCCAAAGCTTCAGCCTGGCTTCGAGTTGACGTGTCTCAGGCTGCGGCTTGGACCTGAAAAGCAAATGGCGTGTTGTGGTCAGAAATAGGGTAACCCCAAGTGGGTGGAAACATGGACCAAAATCTGCGGTCCAATTCCTGGTGGTTTAATTTTGACCCATACTCAACTGGAGGTCTTGTTTTTTCTTGTGTGGCTTCTCTTTGGACCAAACTGGCAGTGGCACCAAAGACAGAGACATGCATTGAATATATCTGGCGCATTCATCAGAAGTGAATTGAAGTTACTTCTATATCCCTTCGAACATGGGATCTCCACCCAATAACAAATCAAACAGGCCAACTGAGGTTGCTGAAGCACATAAACTTGGACTGCTTCCAAGCCGAAGGGCGACCATTGGACAGTCGACTTCCTGACTCCAAGTACGGGCATTGTGTTCCAATTTTGAGGCGGGGAAGTCCCTCGAGAGGATTTGGGCTGCCATGATCACAATCATTTCCCTTCAACATCATCCCACTGTGCGATTGAAATGGACTATCAAGCTCGCAAAGCGGCGTTGGCTGCAATGGCACAGATGCTCGCATCACGAGTTCCGTTTGGAGATGTTTGTGCATCTGTTGTTCCATGAAGCGATGTAGTTCAGGCATGTGTGGAAAGTAGGGAGTGGCGGACTATAAGCCAAAGATTAATCTCCACTATTTGGCCGTTTGTTAACGGCAGTGGTGAATATCATATTATTTCCTGCATTCGTTGATCGAATACTGGCTGACTCATGAAAGGACTAGTTATGAGTAGGAGACACACTAGCTAGAGTCTAGTTGAAATCAAAGCCTTGATATATTTTATCTCAAGCAAGCAAATCAAACCATGCTTGAAGGACTCTTTACAGGAAATCTTTATGACTGTTGGCTGCCATTTCAGCCCCAGCAGCTTGTGGTCACGGCCAGCTGTCGCCAGGTAGTGCGTTCCAGGCAGGAACCGCACCTGGAAGGAGGTTGGGATGGAAGTACTCATTTTGGGAGGGCAGGCCTCTACCTTTTTGTGCTGTCGCTTTCTTTGTTCTCTATCTCTCTCTCCCTCTCTCTCTTTCTCTCCTTCTCTCATTTCCTCTTGTGGGTGAGACCCCCCAACATGTAGTCACATGAGATGCGACAGCTGGGCACGGCAACCAACCGGATCATTGCGAATGATATGCGTGGCGAAGAGCTGCTCTGATAAATTGGTGGTCAATGTTTGTGTTTTGGACGATTCACTATTAAGTACATCTTCGCAGGTTTAGTCTTAGAAGCGCACCTTGAAATGCGAACAACTCCCTACATCCGCCGAGCATGCTACCTACCTCATTGCTCCAGACGCAATCAACGGCTTGGGAGCACGCCCAATGTTCTGAGGCATACCTCACATTGGAAGGCCAACTCACAGGGACTGGAGACATCCTTGCACCCCCCATTTCAAGGGAAGCTTCCTGAGAATCAAGCATGCGGGTGTTGCGAGAAGGTAGAAAAACCTGGTTCGCCCTCCAAATGAATCTATGTTGCTTCCTCCTTGCCGATGTACCTGAAAAGGAGTTGTCTGAGGCGCCCTTGTTGGTACAACTCAAAGGTGGCAAGAGGCGGAAATAAATACGCTTTCAAGAGTGGCCATGTTGACAATGTGCCACACCCTATATCACCCAGCCGAACATCAAGAGCAGACCTGCTGGACAAAAGGCGAAGCGGATTTTCTGTGCGCCTGCATCACGGACTCCTCGTGTGCCTTCAGCGACTTCAGGCAGTTCCCGAATTGCGTGCTCCACAGCCTGCGCCAATCCCACTTAGCAGCCCAAGGCTGGGGCCCACCAAACAAACGAGACATGTTTCGTTGTTGGTCTTATGTGGTCCACCGCAAATCTGACTATATGTCCAGGGTCTGGTCGTATTTGGTGAATGAATGTTAGAAGAGGGGGTGTAGCTTGGAACCGGACTCCCCTTGGGCCCATGAGGGAATCTCGAATGAACATGGATAAATGGCTATGAATTTGAATTAGGGACCCTTCGGTGGACATGACTTAGGTGGGGATTTATGTCCACCAACCACTGTTGAGGGGGTTCCCCATTTAAAATCATGTCCAAAAAGTTTGCAAGGATTTGGCCGCCGAAGCCCTACACACAGCAGCACCAACCCGCATCGCCATCACGTCTTAGCAACCCCCCGATGGCCCGGGCGAAACATGCTGTTTTGCGCCAACCCGATGGTCCTGCATGACATGTTTATCGAGGTTGCCTTCAACAGCAAGGTGTTTCGGGGTATGCTCTCAAACACATCAAACCTGAAAATAGGGCCCTCGAGGGAAACGGTCTTCCTGTCCTTCTCAGGTCCCATGCCGTGACTCTGTCTCAAAATGAGGGAAATGAACTTCCTTTTAGTTTCCCTTTACAACCAAGAGTTCCCAAGAGACGTTACCTTAATCCGTGCTTTCGGACTCAGGTTCCGAGTCAACCGGCCAAAAGTGTGCGAAGCGCTCCCTAAACGCGCCTCACATTCTTGTCCGCAGAACCCGACGCGATCATCTGCGAGTCGTCGGACACATCCAACGCCATCACTGGCAAGCGATGCCCGTAGAGGGAGAGGTAGAACTTCAGCCTCAGTGGGTCTATACCAACTTCTTCCCAGCAAATGTTTCGTGCCTAAATAACGGATGGTCGTCGTCCAATCTTCCAAAGCCCGTGCATTCCCGTGATTGATGTGAAAGCGTGTAGTTTTCATTTCAAAGACGGAACACCATATTAATCAGATCCCGCAATGTAGGCTTGCAGTGTCTTCTTGTGGCATGTGTTTGCCAATGAGGTTTCAACGTGAGTTTAGCCCAACACATTCTACATCTGTTTCAAGGCCACAGTGCCATTCATCTACTCATGGCAGCCAAGTCCACAAGAGACGGAGCAATGTTGTATGAAGTGGTTGGGGCGATCTCTGGTCTCTTTGTGCGTGTGTGAGGGGTGAATACACACATGCACCGACATTCCGGGGCAACCGTAGATGCAGACTGAATTATCTAGTGCCCATGCGCGGGACGCCCTGCTGCATGCCTGGCATATTTTTGCTTTCCTGCCGTGTGACTGAAAATGATTTACTGACTGCTCAGGAGCAACGAAAAATAACTCAATAGTACGTAGTACTTCCTCCCTTCTGATTGACCCGAAAGAACATACAAGTACACGGAAACACCATACAATCCAGGCCTTAAATAAACATAGAATTGGGGTGTGGGTACTTTGACGCGAAACTAAGCATAATCCAAGGAGCAAAGTTTGACCAGACATCTGGGGACACAAACATCATATTCTCAGATTCTGTGCCATACTTAGTCATTTATAAGCCCACGCCCAATATACAAATTGCTGTGGAGACATCAGAACATGTTAGACCCCTCATACCAGACCATCATACTGAATCATACTGAACCTCGTAAATCATTTAGCCTCCCCAAGAAAGACCAGTGCCTGACCTTTCTAGCCGAGGCCCCGGCGAGTCCTCAAACAGCACGATGATCGTGTGGTTCAGCAAAGCGACATTGATGTACTTGCCTAGGCAACCAACACAAAATATGCGGAGGGTTGCACAATGTGAAATCGTTACAAGGCATTCACATATATGTGTATATCTATATTTATACTATGACTTAACTTAGTTTTGACTTGCCCCCCCAACCACACACACAAAACCAAACACCTACACCACACAAATATGTGTTCACACACAACACACAACACAGAACACATCACACAACACACACACACGCATTTGCCACGGCAGTTCACGTCCACGGAACACCCCCCAAGGAAAAGGAACAACTTCACCCGGCCACAGAGCGTTTGGCCAGGTCTGAGCCCCCCGGCCACTGGCGGAGAAGCACACCGCCAGCAGCTCGTCTGGCAGCTCCGTGGCGCGCTCCTAAGGCTGGGGGGGGGGGGAGTGGAGGAAACACACCCACAGCCATCGCGGCTTACGGAAACCCACCCCCATCACCAAAGAGCAGAACTTTTGGTGGAATGGGCACGCTTGTTAGCAAAACGGCGGTGAGAGACGACTCAGATTGCTGCGGAATGTTGGTAAGCTAGCTCTCTGCGGCATGGCCATCTTTCCTTGGCATTCTAAATGCATATGCATATACATATACATATATATATATATACATGTTCCAGCCCCCCTCACCCCCCGAACACCCCCTTGTGTGAGGGGGTTGGGGGATTGGGGTGTGGTTTGGTGTTGGTTTATTGCTAGTTGGGGTTGGTGTAGGTTTGGTTTAGGATTGTGCTAGTTTACTTTGAGTGCACTCTGGCAGGGTAATAACATGTACATTTTTGTTGGTTACACGGGCCGATGCTACACTGAGAATTTGGAATTGACCTGCGCTCAGGGGCTGGAAGCCTTGGGCGGCGGCAGAAGGGTGTTTCTTCAAGTTAGACTTGGGCTGAGTTGTAAGGGCATCTCCAGACGCGCGCTCCCGTCAAGCAGAATCACAAGACTGAGTCCGACCGATTCGCGAAGGGTACCTCTGTTCCGGTTCGCCACGGGTTCGCCACGGGCGCGCAAGGTTCCCCAATGGCACGGCCACGCAGACTGTTTCGCAGGCGCAGCACTTTGGCAACCTGAAGCGCAGATTCTACTAAACCTTAAGCCTGAAACACATGGCACACTTTCTTCACACTCCTGCAGGCCCGCAGTCAGTCAAACAACTCTGGGCGCTGAGTCATGCAATGTCTCCACCACTTCTGGCGACAGTTGGGACTGTTGCACGCTGTCGGACACGTGGGCACCTCGGCCAGTGAAGGTAAAGTTGGAAGTGACAATGTCCGGTTTTTTCCAGCTTCAGCATCCAAAACATGATGTTCACCAGCGAATGCCTGCCCATCTCCTCAATCAACATGGGGATGTAGCTTGGCAATGGAATAACAGGGTGGCACGATTCTTCCTTGAGAAGTAGCCCAAAAAGATCGCGCCCCCCAAAACCGCAGGCCAGCTTTTCCAACTTGACTTGTCCTCACCTGTCAGTGTCACTGCCGCGTCGTCCTCCAGCAGGATGTGCCACGTGGCTTGGGCAAAAAAAACCTGGGTTTCGGACTTAGGGCTTGGGGTTTCCTTCGTGACTCAAAGTGCACTATATGACCGGCCAACATTGCTGCCGGGAAAGGATAGCCAGCTGATGGTCAAGAGCGATGCACAAAAGACATCTTGCGAAGAGGGTTGAGGCAGAAGGCCGTCCCAGTTCGTGGTAGATTCTGTGGCTATTGGGAATGACTGCCTTGACCGTGGCTGTCTGCTGATGATGATGTTCAAGCCCTCGCCTGAAGCTAATTGCTCCCGCCAAGGGATGGAAAAACTGCTGAGTGCAGCCTCCAAATCTTGAAATGGGTCGATCTACAAAATCATTGCTAGCTGCGCAACAGAAAGTGTCCAAGAGATTCTGCTGTAAACCAACCTTGACGAACTGCCCTTGGCCGCCTTGTCTGCCTCCTCGCTCTCACTGGCATTTTCCTCTCTAGTGTCTTGTAGGTCTCTAATGAGCTTGGTGAGAAGATCCGCCAGGGGTTGCGACGCCCTGTGCGCCTGTGCCTCGGCCGTCTCTGGTGTCTCTGGCTTCTCTGACAGCGCATCTTCGCCGATGTTGACGTGGCTCGCTCGGCCACTGCGTCTTCCAGCTACTCCGGCTGGGGCAGCGGGCACAAAGTGCCACCAACTGCGCCACAGCACCAGCTGCTGATTTTGGTTCGAATTTACAACGAAATTGCACTTTTCTGGGCCTCGGCGCTTTCCAGGTGTTCGCGGGATTGCCCGCCAGCTTTCCTGAAGCTTCCCGGGTTTCAGAAACACGCGGAAATTTCCTTTTGGGAAGGTCACTGCCGGGTCGTCTTTGGGCTCGGGAGTGGGTCGTGGGAAGTCTACAGGTCGCCTCTCATATACGATAGTAAGGGGGGAAAGTTCGGGAGAGCCTTGAACAGTGCAGGGGAGTTGTGGGAAGCCCGCAGGGGAAAGGTCGGGCCCTTGGGTCTGGTTTTGAAACAAACTGCAGCTGTCATAGCTTCCGAGCAAAAACTTGGTCTTGGGGGCTTCCCATCCAGCACGTTCCTACGAAGAGACATGTGCGTGTCGCATGTAGCCGCCTAGATCAGTTCAATTTTTTGGTTTCCCGCGAGGCGATTCGCGGGCCCCGCGCTATCGTAGATCAGAGGCGACCTGTGGGCCTAGACAGAGTTACATGGGGCTGTGCAGATTGCTGCGCGAACTACTTTGTAAGAGAGCTCGCCGAAGCAGTCGCGAACGTGGAGGTGAGCTTCTGCGAGGGTCGCGTTTCCAAGTACTAGGAATTTCACGTCATCCTCCCTGTCATGCCTACGCATCCCGTGCCAGTAGCAGACGAGCCCGCCTAGCCCTGCCAGCAGCGGGAACGTTTGCGTCCTCAAGTCCCACGTTGCTGGTACCACGGCATCAAAGCATCAAGTCTCTGGGGTGTGCGCAGGTCCAGACAGGCTCTCGTTCACCTAACTTTTGGGGTTGGGATTGAAGTGGTTCGAACCTGAGGCTCCGAAACAACGACTCCTTGCAACACCTGACCAGCCGAAAGGCGCAGTGCCGATTCAGGCAGCGCTCCTTGGCGTCGTAGCTGCGCGACCGACACCAACGTCCAATGCCGCTGCTGTTGGCGGTGGAGCCTGAGAGAACCGTGGGAGACAGCTCAAGAAATTTTTTGGTTGCAACACCACCCAGCAAACAAAGCAACAAGACAGACGCCCCACACTTCTTTCAGAGAGTGTGTGCTTCATCGCTCCCTGCGCAGAGGAGGTAGCGACCCACGCGCCGGAAAATTTGGGGTCATCCCCATTGGAAAACGGCAGGTGCTGACATGTGATTACGCAGCTTCTGCGTTTGAGGGCACTGCATCTCCGCCTTGGAGCAAGCGTGCTCCACGACTAAAACCATGGCTCAGCAGCTACGCCGTGCTGTTGCTCATCATTCCTTTCCCACATGTTGGTGACCTTTGAACTCACACCCACAACACCTTGCTTCTTGTCCAATAGGCCACAGTCAATTACCTTCTCTCTTGCGTCATGTCACACCGCGCCCAATCTGACTAAGTCCTTGCCTGCACGGCCGCGCGTCACCGATGTCCTGCATTTGTGTTTGCCAGACTGTGTTTAAACAGGCAATGACGCGCGAAACATATTGACTGCCCCTCTTGGTAGGGGAGCGCGGTCCCATTTGTAAAACCAGTTCACACAGCCAGACAAATCTGAAACAAGACTGCCGCCAAAAGGTTGCCCAAACTCACGTCATTGACACGCATTGCTCTGAATAACAATGGCTGACTCTGGGTGTGAGCATGGCTTTGCCGAAGCCCAAGCTGGTTGGCCTTATTGGAATGGGGAAGGGCATGGGTAAAACCGTGATAACATGTAGAATGTATCCTAAATCTAATCAAGTGTAGGGTTGGCTGAGGGTTGGCTCAGGGGTTCAGGGTTGGTTTAGAATGCATGATGTGTGTTTAGGGTTGGTCCAGGGTAGGGTGTGGCTTCGTGGGCGCAGGGGTGGGCGTGCGGGTTCAGAGGGTGAAAGGATGGGGGTCCAGCTGCAGGGCGCACACTACTGGACAGCATTCCCAGCATCCCAGCATCATGCCATTGATGCAGATAATGCGGCGCAGGGGAAAATGCGTCCAAAGGCGGGTCCCAGACCGCGCCCAAAGGCGGGTCCAAAAGACCGCGCCCGAAGGCGGGTCAAAGACTGCGCCCAAAGGCGGGTCGAAAAGACCACGCCCGAAGGCGGGTCGAAAAGACCACGCCCGAAGGCGGGTCGAAGATACCACGCCGGAAGGCAGGTCAAGGGACCGCGCCCGAAGGCGGGTCCCAGACCGCGCCCAAAGGCGGGTCCAAAAGACGAGCAACAAAACAAGAACGCGAAAACAAAACCGAAAAACGGACCCTATCCTTGAGGCCGGGGGGGTAGGTGGCCTGATAAATGGAACATATATATATATATATATATATTATGGAGATTGAACGATCTTCCCATCGACCGTAAAGTGTCTCTTCTCAGGAACCCAGTAAATCTAGGGTTGACTCCTCCTTTGTTTCAAGTATCGTTTTTTTGAGAAACCAGCCGTTTCCCGGCGGTTTTGGACGAGATGAGCATCGCAGGCGGGCGTCTGCAAAGCTTTGGTCCAGTGGCCACTCGGAGTCCCAGACAGTCTGCGAACCCCTTCCGGTGCCCTTAGAGCAATTACCCAGATCACCGAATCACTCTTGCATGCCACTCAAGAAATGGATGCGCGGCCAATCAAAAAAGGTCATTCGCTTGGGGCGACAACGATAGTTCATGAACTGACTGGCTAGGATGGTCTTTGATCGGGTTTGCATGATCCCGGCGAGAAAAAAAGGACTGTTTGCAGGTTAGTCGAAACCCCATGCATATGCCCAAAAAGTTCAAGGTCCAACAAAAAAGCCGAACTACAAACACAAACGAATGGTTCATCTCCTTCAACAACTTGACATACTTGCTGCTTAGCGGGAAAGCACGAGCCAAGTGTCCAACAACAAAAAGGCCAATCTCTAAATAGGAGAACCCTCAAACGGATGCTTCCGAAGCAACCCCGACACACCCTGTGGATAGGTCCAAAAAGGGAAAGTTGCCATGGCCCCTTGGTGAACATCATTTACTTGCCGCTGTCTGTCCACCCACACCGAACGCATCTCCGCCGGGCGTCGGCTTGCTCCACCAAGGTCACGGAGGTCTCTGAGCCCTGACTCGAACCCCACGGCTCTCCACCAGACGCTAAAATGTCATGCTTCTTTGGAAGGAATCCTTGCGCCGCCAAAGCGTGTTCCCTCCAAGCAAACATGGCAGCCTCAAACCCGCTTGGCATCAAGCAAACATGGAACCTCAAACCCATGGCCAAACCCATGGCAAGCCCCAGCTCTCCGAGTCCCGGCTCCTCCCGGCTCCTCCCGGCTCCTCCCGGCTCGTTGACCCGACACTTCCGGCTCTCCCGAGGCCTTGGTGAACTTGAAGTCGAAGAAGCGCAGCGTGCGGTCCGCCGAGCAGCTCACGCAGCCTGCACGGCGCTCTTCAGCCCGGCCGCAGCTTTTGTTGGGGAGGGACCCCAGGGGGTTTCTTCGGTGTCCCATGGGTGTTCCGTGGATTTCGCAGAGTGTCATGGTATGGGAAATATCAAAAAGGAAACTATTGTGTAAACCCCTGTGCGGCGAATCTGCCTAGCCACCAGTTGACTGCGTCCCCCAATTTGAATTATATACTTTTACCGTTTACCCTTTAGCCCGGCAAAGCAGCAATGTGTTCGCGGAACGTTGTGTAATCAATCGAATTGAACATCTTCAGACGGTTCCTCCAAAGATCATGTAAGCTGTCATTTTCTTTGTGAGATGCATATGGACACATGTTGGCCTTTGAGTCTTGTTGACGTGTCTTGCCCTCGACAATGGCCAAACTCTCAAATCTCTCACAAACGAACACCAGCATAGCCTCTCGAGCGATGTCTGCTTGCCAAGGCCGTGTCGGGTGAGAGGATCTTGCCCTTCCTCCGGCCTGTCTGATCTGGCCGTTGAGCCAGGCCATAGACCGCGCCGCTATGTGCTTCCACGCTCTGCGCAAGCCTTGCTGCGAAACTTCGGCAACTCACCGAGGTGACGTAAAAAAACAACTAAAGCGCGTGTCGGCTTATGGCGGACTTGGCCCCCGCCATTCCTGATTGCGGCCATACATATATATTTATTGTTCAATAGGGCCTTTGATGCTACTTTGGGATTGGCTGGCACTCAGAAGCAGCCTGCTTGACTAAAGCACACGCCCTATTAACACTAGGGGAATGTCAAAGTGGCCATTGTTCGCTACATGAGCCACCGACCACTTTTAATGTGATTTGATACGGTGAAAATATTTTCCCCACAACATGAGGCCGTCAGCAAAACACAATTGCACCGATCGCAGCAAGCATATTGTAATCTCAGCTGTGGAACCACGATTCCTTAAATTGATCGTTCGCCCCGCTGAGTGGAACTACCCCAGATTTAGAGGATCAAAGTAAAGTTAGCATTGAGTGTCTGCCCAAGTTGAATCCGTGAAACCAATTGTCTCGATTCCTCACAAACGTGGAATGCAACTCATGATGCTTCGTGCGCAGGTGAGTCTGTGTGCTGAACATGAGGCCTCAAGCCTTTCAATAATCTCTTTGGCCATGTTGTAGTGTACAAGCTATGACATGCTCTATTTGCTGCAATTTTAGCCGCCTACCAGGAAACGAGCTGTCTTTTGATAAAGACTTGGCTTGAACTGCTACTGCCGCCGCAGGAGCTCCCCGATCTGGACATCGAACAGCTCCAGCTTGCCTTCCTGCGTCGAGTGAGCTGAAGTCCGTCTGTGCGGAGGCGATGATTCCAGTCAGCGAGTTCGAGGACGGCAACTGTCGGATGGATTTCTTTTACGGTAGCCTGTGCACTTCCATTTATCAGTGGGAGTGTGAGCACTCAAAGCATCTACCATAGACACTAGAATCTATGAACAAAACTGGATTTATCAAGCCAGCTGCTTCTATCTGATTCCGTTGTGGGCGGGTACTGCGCTTTGGACGTGCTTGCTGTACGGGGGAAACCTCAGTCGAGGGACCTTCCAGCAGAGAATCCCAGTGTCGCAAGTTTCTGAAGGGAACGTATTTTTTGACCCAGTCTTGTTTCAGGGCCTCTTAAAACGTCACCCCCACCAAGGGATACTCACCTTTCATGGGCCAAAAAGTGATGTTTAAAGCTGCCAAATGGGACATATAGGGACCCAGTCTCGTTTTGCCCGTGCCTTAGTGCCAATCAGCACGTGCTCATTGCCAGCTAGGAAAAGTGCGCATAGGCCATAGCCCGACCTCAGTGCAAACACCAACATATGGAAGAGTACTGTAAGTGAATCCAAGTCGCCACATGTGCAATTGCATGGACATGGTTCACGTTGACGTGGCAAAGGGGGAATGGGCAAGACGATTTTGTGCACCAAGTGACGGATGAACGTTTCGGCCTTCCTAAAATCAGCCATGATCCAACAGGAGACGCAAGTCCAAAAGCTTCCCTGGCTGCAACGGATCACCAGATCTACTAACAAAGCTCCCTATACTTTTTCTGTAAACACGATCCCACTCTGTCAATCATGATTCCGTCAACCATGAGGGTGTGGTTATGTGAGCTTTGGGCTAGTCTTGGTGGCTTCCAACCCACCTAAACCAGCCCAACGCCCACTTAATCATACCCCAAAGCAACCCTAAAACCACCGCTAAACCAGCAGCACACCTAGCACAATTCTAAGCCCAAACCCACCCAAAGTCAACAGTAGACCCGCCCAACAGCAGCCTGGATATCAGCCCATTGCTGAGCCAAGGGACACCCAGAACCAACCCACGACCCACCCTCCGTAAGATCTAAGCCAGCCTAAAATGCCCCCCTACTTGAACCAGCCCCGAGCAACTACCCACCAATCAGCCAGCCAGCCAGCCAGGAAACCAGACCTAAGACAAAACCAGCCTTAGGAAAAAAACAAACCTCATCCCTAAACAAGGATACCCTCCAATAGAAGGAAGCAAGTGGGTATTTGCCAATCACCTGGCCGACAACACAGCCAACCATGTCCTCTCAGTTGCTCATCCCGAGAGACAGCCAGCAACACAATGGGTTTGTCTCAGAATAGGGATACCCCCAAAAACAGGTTGTCCTCTGCAATCCGTTTAAGGCCAACCAAAAAGGCGTGCAATCAAAGAACTGCATATTATGGGGATAGTTCAAAATGAAAGTGTTTATTCACTCTTTGTTTAGTGTAGTCATCCGCTTTGCTTTGATCACATTCCCCATATGCGGCATCTACTTTCACCCTAGGCCAACACGGGGACCTGCATGGGAACCCTAATTTTGTTGGAGTGCTTTTTGGCTTCTTCAAAACCAACCCATTGGTTCTTCTTTGGCTTCAACACAAACCAAACAGCTACCCTGTCTCCCACTAACATGGCACCTGACAGGGAATTGGTCCCAAGAGGAAACTGTTCTTCCAGGTCCCCTTTTGACAGGTGCCGCGTTAGTGGGAGGAAGGGGTATTTACGCATTACTCTTCCTTCGGCTTCCCTTCAAAGGGCCCCCGTGTTCCAAGCACATCCGAGGCGCGGCATGGTGCGTACGCAGCGGCCGGTGGAGGAGCTCCAAATCTTCACGGACTCCGAGCTGGTGGACATGAACCTCGATTCAAAGGACTGCCCCCGCCATTTTCATTTTTGACCCGACAAAGGTTCCTCCAGACAGGGGTGTCTTTTTGCCACCTTTTGCGAGAAAATGGGCGACCCCCTTAAAAAAGAATCCTTCACTACGAGGGGGTCGATCACTGTTCCACAAAAGGCGGCAAAAAGACCCCCTGCCTCTAGACCCAGGTTTTCTTAGGGAAACCTGTTAAGGAGGCTTCTGAAATGGCTTGAAGCAAGCGCTTGGCCCAACATGGTGGCAAATTAACCTTGTGAACTTGTGATGCCAATGTGGGGCATCACTGGAACTTTGTCGCTTTGCAGGTTGATCCCTTGAACACCCTATTTCCAACCAACCACTTCCCGCTACCCAGTTTCCGCCCAAGCTCAGAAGTGAGGCGGGGTCTAAGTTTTGGGGGAAGCAGTCCCAGGCCTGCGAGAAGGGGAAATGCCATTCATCCTGAAACAAGGAAATGGGGTTGTCAATGGAACTCGCGTCCTGTTGCCCACCGAATAGAACCGAATCGAACTGCAACCAGTCCCATTGCTATCAACCAAAGCGACCTAGAAGCATACTTGCAGCGGCTGGGGGTTACCCTCTTTCATGTATCAGGCTTCTGGGAAAACGCATTGCCACAAGTTCGGAATTCCACGAAAGGGGGAAACACTGGCCCACACCCCGACGTCCATCTGCTAAATCACTCAACTCTCTTTCACAGACCAACCAGTTCCCGTGGCCCTTGTTTTTGGACTGGAAATAGAAATATAAAAAACCCGGGGAACTTTTTTTGGGTTGTTTTTTTGGGTTGTTTTTGGACCCATGCCCAACCCCCACCCCGCTCCCCAGCACGTGTCTCCCCGAGGAGTCAATCTGCCGAGGCGCATGGAGTCGTCGTGCGCCACCGCCAGCGCGCGCACGCCCGTGCGATGCCCCGCGAGCCTCACGCCGCAAACAGCACGGCATGGGAAGCACTGGGGTCTCGCCGTCCATGGGTATGGGTCACAACCACCAGGGGACCACAGGTTTGAGTGCTTGGTTCCATTTACCAGGGTTCCATCTTGGGCACCTGTTTTTGACCCACAGCCACAGGTTGTCCCAGACTTCCAGCCTTTTTTGCTGGCTGAATTTGAGAGGGAACCCACTCCTCGGAAAAAAGAAACATGGTTCCACTGGGCAACTGTTTTTGTTTATGCCCAGAAAAGGGATAGAGAGTATGGGCAAGGATCTCGTATGGGGGTATGCGACCCGTTACATTTAGGTGGCTTGGTACAACCCCTTGACTAAGCCGCCAGCTCCAGCGCAGCAGAGGCCTCCAAGTCAACTGTCTGGCCGTCCTGGTGGCAAGGAGATATGAGAAACACCCGAGACCTGTGGACTTTTGGTTCGACCAAAATGGTCATAAAGGTTTATGTAGGCCTTACTGTAGCTCCCCCAAAGCCATGTTTTAGAACCACCTAGAAAATGGCCGATGGGCCACTGGGCGCTGCTCATGTAGCTCCGTGGGTGGCAATGATGCTGGGCGGCTTAAAAATTGAGAAGGGACACCAAAGGGAAACCAATGTCCCTTTGAGGGCTCACCTTCTTCGAGGCAAACCCAACCACCTGGCACTGAAGAAACAAAATGTGCGACGCAGACTGATCGGAGTGCGTGGAGCTAGTTGAAAAGTAAGCTCTTTCATATCCCACGCCAGGAACTACTGTCATATCCTTGCCCGCGAACCCCCCCCCCAAAACAACAAGCAACGGCCGCGAAATGCTGTGGCAATGCCCGTCAGCGAGTCCTCCTTGGCGGTGATTCCTTGGCAGGAAACCCTTTGAGGTCACCCGAAAAACACCGGACGGAGAAGCCCCTACGAAGTCAAATGTGGCTGGATGAGCGCGTGCATTCGTGCGTGCATGCGTAGGTGCGGGCGCGCGTGCGGGCGCGCGTGCGTGCGTGCGTGCGTGCCTGGGTGCGTCAGTGTGTGCGCGAGTGCCAGTGCCAGTGCCAGTGCCAGTGCGAGCGCGAGTGCGCGCATGTGTGTGCGCGTGTGTGTGTGTGTGTGTGGCCGTGGCGCGTCTTTTTCCAGGAAAAAACACATCTTCCGAATTGGCGGGCTTCAATGTTCTTGCTAAAAGCAAAGAATTCAGGCTCATGATCAAGTTCCCTCAATTACTGCGCATTACTGGATCGACACACTCCTGCACCATTGGCAGGTGGTTTATCCCAATGTTCATTATAATACAGATATAGATATACACCACAAAGGGTGGCACACACACACACACAGACACACCCTCAAAACTTGGTCCTGGACCCAACCTCAATATGTGTTTCACCAAAGGATCCAACCAATTCAAATTCAGACCCATGTGGTCTAGAAACCAGCCCCCTGTCCCAAACAAGTGGTTGGTTGCCTTTTGGTTCAAACTGGGGTCGTCCACCCCCCCCGCCCTCTGCCCAAAAACAGAAAAGAAAGAACAAGCAAACACTCACGAGACATGACATGACATGGGCATGCGTCAAAATTGGTGGACCCCCAACATGTCTGTTTTCCCGGTTGGTTGTTCCCTGAAAAGCCCACAGTTCATGGAGCTCTCCAGTCACACCCGACCCCCCACCCCCTGCCCCGGATTTCTCATGGAAAAGGTTCGGACCAGCTCCAGGGAGTTGTTGGTGAGCCCCAGCAGCACGGAGCTGCGCTTGGCACTCCAGGCCATGGACAGCGCCTGGCTTCAAATCTGCTTGAAATTCGTGGACAGAACACCTGGGGGTGTGTGGGGAAGGGGGGTGGTTATGGGGGTGGTTATGTAAAAGCCACATACCCGCAGAAGAGTGGTTGCGGACAAAAAACAACGGTCCACCTAGGTGAATGAAGCAGTGGTTCCGCAAAAAAAACAATCCAAAAAAGGGGTCCCCGACAAACACTCATCTCAGTTCTGTTGGAACATCCGCGTAGTGCGTACAAACTGCCATCCGTTGTGATTTTTGTCGCATATCTCCCAACACCTCAAATATCCACACACGTGCACCTCGAGCTGCACATCTGTAAAACTCAAAACAAATGCCTGACTCCCATGCAGATTACGCGGAACCGAAAAAAGACCTCTTGTTAAGAGCATATCCTGTTGGCGGGTAGCCTCCATGAGGCTGACATGGAAAAGGTCACTTTTACATAGAGCTAAGTCTATGAAGGGGTACTTGGAGCTTTCATGATAGCTGGGAGACGGATGGGAGACGGTACCCGAAGTGGCACTGCACTTGTGGCTCGGTCTTGCCTTGGCACTGCACTTGTGGGTCTGGAGAGGCGTGAACTCCTCGGCCGAACAGCACGGGAATCCGAAGTGCGAGTCTCAACCTGTCTGTTTGATTCACTCTCGCACACACACACACAAACCCGCAAAAATATGTTCTAGCAGAGCAGAAACACACGCCCAAGAGAAATAATTCACTGCCCGAGTCACATGCGTGCAACGAAGCGAGTTGTGCACGAACTCTCGTTGCCTTGCTCTCAGCCACGTCAAGCTGAGTTGGTCCCTTTGGGGACAATTCAATTTGCAAAACATATCACCATGAAACCAGCCTTCAAATGTTGTAACATGCTTTCAACCAAAGGTTCCAAGGATGATCCCGCAACTTTTGATCATCCAGCGAAGGCAATCTGAGACCCATGGCTTGACCATATTTGGACATCTTGCCGGACCTTGCTCGACTGGAATGTTGAGGACCAGTGTCACCCGGGCATCATCCAAGAAAATACGCCTAGCATCTTGCCTTTGACCAGGTCTTCAGACTTTAAGAGATCCTTCAGCGACTGACAGAACCCCGTCCTGGGTGTCATCTTCAAGTCGTTCTGGACGTGGCGGGTACATCTTATTCTGGGCTTTGTGTCACCCATTTTCTATGGGGGTTCCAACTCTTTAAGCTCCAGGCACTGAGATCCTAAAGGCAATGCGCCTGTCGATCTCGGTCTTGACTACGGGACCAAACCAACCCTTGACGCGTGCTTCTACCAACATGGTTGAGGAGGTCCTTGCAGTGTCCCTGCTCCAGGGGAGTTATAATCCCCAAGCCAGGAAGTACCGAAACCCCATGGTCGGGTGCTACTTTGATTTGCCAACCTTTCTTGCAGGGTTCCAATATCCTTATCGGATCTTTTGGGGTTGTGAAGGATGGCACCCTGAAACATTTTTCACGGGACACCATTGAACCAGTATCTCCCAACTTGTGGTCTCAGCTCAGGCTGCAGGCAGCCCCAAGTCTGCACGTCAGATGGGAAATTCAAGGGCACCCCGCTGTTTGCATTACTTTAATGGGAGACCCGAAACCCTTCTCAATGAAAGAGAGCAAACAATTGCCAAAGGGGCCACTGTGCCACGCACTTTCGAATTTTCGCCAAGCCGCGTCTGCGGCATGGGCGCCATCATCTTCGGCGTCCTCCTGTGAGCCCGTTATGAACACATGGTAGGCAGGCCTATATGGCTGCGCTCCAGAGAGGAGGGCCTGTAGGCATGCCCCTTGAGGTTTCCCTTTGGGAAAGTATACATTTTGGGCGGATTGGCGAAACTCTTACAACATGACAACGCTTCATATCATTGTTCCATGTATATGGTCAAGCTTTGAGTTTTGACACCCTTGCCTGAACCAAAAGGCAACATGTCACTGCGGAACTTGTCTCGTGCTGCTCATGAGCCATGGACACTCATCAAGCAGTATGGTCTTGGCAATCTTGGCAAGCTCTTACAGGATACATGGCCAATGTCTGAACACATGGCTCCCTAGCCAGCAGGATACCTGGCACTGCCCCGGAATCCTCAGCCGCCTCCGCCTCGGGCTGCTCGCCCTTCCTGAGATTGGTGCTGCACCCAAGCAAAAGACGTGCCCGACTCCGGATCCTTTAAAACCACCCCCCAGAATGGCCAAGAAGCCAGCAACCAGAGTTTCCACAGGAAGCTACTGCTATCTGCTATCCACATTTGCACCCCGAAACTCCTCCTGTCTTTGTTCTGAGGTTATCTTTAAGTAAAAACATCCACACCCTGCCTCAAAACTGGACTGCTCTTCCCTGCGCACAAGGTCGATCACCTTTTCCGGGCATACGAAAAAACGTGTTCCCAACAGAAGACAGCGCTTTGGGGCCCACCAACTTGCTGATGCTCATCATAAATGAGGGGTTGAAACTTCTAAACCATCTAACTGGTGGTTCCTTTGAGGGGAGCCCTGGGTTCATTCCCACATTCCCCTCCTATCGCACCAGCAAGACAAACCCGCCACGCGCCGCAATGCTTTCAGGAAAAACATGACACAACAATCCAAACCCAGATTTTGTTTTACTTCCCTTAGTCCCACTCCATTGCCTTGTTTCAATGCACGAATCGTGAAATGTCTGTGCCGCTGAAAAATCAGCGCCTGCCATCCGAGGGGAAAACGAAAACAACAACAACAAACAACAACAACAAACAACAACAAAAAAAAACAACAAACAACAACGACCCCCCCCCAAAAAAAAAAACAACAACACGAACTCGAGCGCGCCGAGGCGCTTCCGGAGCTTGGCCTTGTGCCTTCGTTCCCTGCGCTTCTTGCGGCGGTGCAGCTCCTGCTCCTTGATGACGCGGAAGATCTGCGGAACCGGCGCTTTCAGCCGGCCCGGTGCTGCCCAGTGCTTATGGCGGGCAACCCGTCCATGTAAACCCCAGAGGTCAGCACAAAAAACTGGGTGCCAATAGTGGCAAATGGAATCATGAGCGGGGGGTGTCGCAAAAATCCCGACCAGCAAAAATGCTCGGTTTCCTTTGACTCCTTGTCTTGAAGCCTGGCACCTCTTTGAGGGTGGGGAAATCGTGCTGGCCACAAATGCCCGAAACGGACTGGGGCAATTCCAAAACCGCAACTGTCCGTTGCTCATACATTCTGTCTCCTTGAGGGCGAAGCTGTGGATGGTACGAAAGGGATGCCACACGGAATTCCGAATCAGCTTTGGGCCAAATCCCTTGTTAATGGTGTTTCCATTTTCCCCAGGAGCTGGACCTGTGCTGGGGTGTCAAAGGGAGAGCAAAAACAAGATCACCACGTGGGAGCTCGCCTATTTCAAAACACCACTATAAATGCCTGACAATACTGCCCATCAATCAATGCAACTATGCCACGTTGCTCATGATATAGGGTGCCCGATCCCTTTTGGATAGGTGTTTGAAGGGATCGTGACTGGAGGCATTCGTGGGTTCCAAGTTAAGCTTCCTTCCAAACTTTATCAACAAACAAGGCATTGTTGCTGGTAGCAACCCCGCGAGGGGTTCCAAGCTCTGGTAGCAACCCCGGGACAGCGTCGTGGGCTTTCACAACTCTCTGGGCTTCAGCTTTTGTCTCCCTCTGCAAATCTTACTACAATTCCAAAAGCTGAATTAAGAATTGGACCCCCAAGTAAAGGACCTTTGTCATGGTGAGCTGGTTAAATAACCAGGATAAGCTCGCAATAAAATAGGCAGACTTCATGACTCGCAATGGGAAGCTTTCACAAGCATGTGTGGGTTGATCCAAAGGTCCATTGCATGGGGCGACCATTTGGGAGGCCACCAAGAACGACTTGATGTTCACCATAGGAAAAGTGACCCCATCATTTTGGGGACCAGAAATATTGATCAACCCCCAGCCGTCACGAGACGGCGGGGAAAAGGTTCCAATGGCCAGCCTCCAACGTTCGCCCGGCACCCTGGCAGAACAGAACCTGCCAGAGGGACAAACGTGAGCTCGATGCATCAGCTGATACGGGGGGGGCCCTCTTGGGGGTTGGTTTAAAGAGAAACGAAAAGGAAAACCACCATTTTGGGGAGTTCCGCGCAAGCAAGACACACCCATGTCTGAGAGTGCTGCTTTCTCGGCACGATTTTTGGCCATCGGCAAGTTTGTTTTGACCCTGAGCCATTCGTAGCAGCAAGTTTTTAGCAGGCAAGGCCTTCTTCAGCCTTGTCCTGTTGTCTATTTCAAGCAAGGTTGTGAGAACCCAACAGCCAGCGGGAAAAAAAGGAAGCTGAATCATGCCCGGTTTCAAGCCTTGATCTGCTTTCCACGTTTCTGTTTGGCTTGTCACTTAGAGGATGCCAATCCCAGGTGCACACACATCACACACATCTGCCTAGAAGAAATCGAAGCCCAATAAGATTCGCCAAAGCCCGCTCCGACACGTGAACTTAGTATTTATTTTGCAAGCAATGAAACAATCAGGTGACTGCAGTAAGAAATGCGTTCGCTCATTGCGTGAAGTCTGCACCCTAGTCATGGAAGTTGACGGGACGAACTGGAAAGATTATTAGTCAGTTGACGGGACGAACTTAACATAGTTGCTTGAGAAGGGGTCCTAGGGTACAAACATGTTCCCAATCTGGACTGCCCTTGCCCCCTAGCTGGCTGCCACCAGTGTGGTCCATCCAAATCTGACAAACAAAACAAACAAACAAACAAAGTCGGGGTTAAGCAACTCGCTGAATTTGACATCCAAATCAACTCCTCTAACGCACCGCGCGCCCATGCTTTTCCACTCAACTGCTATCCCTGGCACAAAGCAGGCATACGGCGGCGGTGAAGCATCTGACCAAGACACAGACCAAGACACACAAGTCCTCGCCAGCTTTGAGCAATCCCTGATCCATTGGGATTCGGCGTATGTCTCGTGCGAAAGATCGGGCGTCTGGAAGAAACACCGAACTTATCCATCCTTTTGCGGGTAAGTTAAAATCCAACGGGACAAATTACAAATCCCCTTGTGGCCTTGGGTAAACTGCGAAGCAAGGGACCCCTTGGCGGACACTCCGGGGATTCACGGCCACCATATTTGAGGTGGTTCCAACTCTCAAAAACATCCGCCCCATTCTCAAACTAAAAAAAAAGGCGGAATTCCCCATAGAATGCCGTGTTTTCCCGTGTCTTTCCGCTTTTTGCTTTTACCCCAGCCATGAAACTCCGCTGGACCCAGCCCCTCCCCCTCCCCCCCCTCCCCCCTCCCCCGACGAGTCCGACTCCGAGACCTCGAGGTGCGGCAGCCGGGCGAAGCGCAGCGCCAGCGTCTGGCCCTGGCCCTCCTGAGCCGCGCGCGGCCGAGCGGCCGCCGCTCGCGGGCGGGCGAAGGGTTCAGCCCAAGGACCCCGTTTCGGTTTGGGGGGAACCGTTCAAACCAAGAACCGTTTGCATGTTGTTGTTTTTTTGCCTTTTTTTTTTCTTTTGCGAGAGAAGCTAAGGGGATGGTTGGGGGACCGTTCAAGTACAAACCCGAAACCGACTCATTGTTTACTGGGCTCTCTGTTTTTGGATCAGCAAGAGAAGAACTGGGCGAAATGGACAAGAGAAAAAGCTGAAAAAGCTAAGGACCCGGATGGCTCCAAGTTTAGGGGACAATTCAATAAACTGAGGCAAACCAAAGCACCGCAGCTCAAGAGTCTCAGCCGTGCACCGGGTTCCAACTTGAGTCAAACACCTGCTGATTGACCTGGGATTCGCGCCCTGGGCACGGCACCCAGGAAGCTGGCCAAAGCTCGCGTGCCTCACGGCTCTTGCCGCTTTCGGCTTGCTGCGTTTGCGTGTCAAATTCGAAGAAGGGAAGGGTTAAACGAAAGGAGGGGGCAAAAAAGGCGGGACAAAACAAGGGGAGGCCCCTCCGACTTTTTTGATCCCCCTACCATGCTCGATCAAATGATTCCAGTCCGGCCGAAACAGCATAATGGTTCAAGTTGGACCATCCCCACTCAATTGCACCTTTTGGTGGGGTTCCAAACCTTGTTGAGCATGCAACAATCGCTGGGTGGGTAGCCGGAAGGAGGCACATTTTAGGCACGTTGTTGCGATGTCAACATCGTGTTTTGATGCTTGACGAGCTTGCTTGACAAGAATGCTCCTTTTTTCGGTGTCATTGTGCCGAGGAAAAACAGGTTTGGGTGGTGGGGTCTGGCCAAGTTCACAGCAAGCCCCAGCTGAATCAAATTCCTCACTTGCCTGAGTGGCCCTTGCCCTTTTGCCATGTAAGATCTTTCACTGAATTCCTTATCAGCGTGAACATATCTGTCCCGTAATTTAAGAGAGGCTCACCTCAAGAGCAAAGACAGTTCAAACAATGTCCTTGCCAAAACGTCAGGAAGAAACGACTACTTTAGGAGCCTGGTGTCATGATGTGATGCAATCATGCTGCTTGCAGAAAGCTGTTCAAAGATCCCTGAGTCTCGGTGAAACATACCGCTTCGTTGTACATCCCACACGATGTTTCGAGTGATAGATCCTTCCAGCATGGTACAGCAAGGTGCCAGAGGAATACCATGATCCGCGGAGCATGCTCGTTCAAGCTTGCCTTTTTGCACTCATGGAAATGAAGGCCTTCTTGAAAGGTCCACTTCCATGATTGCCAGGAAAAGGGTGCTTTCTTGGTTTGTGGGCCTGCCCTGGCCTGTCGCTAGAACGGACGCCGAGCTTTGAGAAGCCGTTGCTTTTGAGAGCGCTCTTGCCAGCTGTTTGAGCAATCTTTGCGAAAGAAAGAACATGAAGGGGAGGGTTGAATCTACGGAAGGCGTTGGGCAATCCACCTCTGCGGACATGACCCGCAGCGTGCACAACAGGTGAAGAACGAGCACACAAGCATCTTTCCAGTTCCAAGCATGCCAGCCTGGACATCACCCCATGTCCGGGGCAATCTGCACAAGAAGCCTTGGATGATCACTGAACACGTAAGCTGTTCGGCAAACAACATCGCGTGCGATGGCATACTAGGAGTAGAACCCCTGAGTCATCCCCACATTGACCCCGTGGAATCCTGCCTGACTCATCAGCTGTGGCCTGGATCGGAGGCTGGCTGCGGCTTTCAGGGCGGAGTTCTTGCTGGGGTACATGAACCCCACCGGATCACAGGTGCCTGCTCTCTGCACCAGCGCTGGATGGTGGGCAAAAACAGATTAGAATTCTTTCACCCTCAGCAAAGAAGCCCTGGGATCTAAGACCATTCCCAATTTCGAAACCAGCAAACTTGAGAACTATCTTTCAATCTGCAAGCCGCCCTAAACGGCTGCTGTCTCCACATAAATGCAGGAATGAGCTGATTGCTCGCCTTCATTGTCAGGCAATGCCACTCAGAGCTGACCGGTCGCATGCAATGGGACCACGCTTGGTCGATCACGGTGGCAACAAACTTGCAGCGGCTGGGCCCATGTACGCCATGTAAATGAAGATCCATGTGAGCATTCTTGGTCTCATCAGGCTGAGAGAATCTGCGCCCTCTGCGAGTTTTCGCGGCTCCGCGTCGAACACCTCTGACTCGTCTGGCGCGGGTTCGGCGCGGTCTCAGCGTGGTTTCGGCGCACGGCCCAATGGCACAGCAATGCGAAGGTTTCGCGCACTTTGAATTGCGTTGCAGGCGCAGCGCTTTCGCAAGGTCAGGTGGTGCAGCACTTAGCGCTTTCGCAAGGTCAGGTACAGATTTCGTGGCAGGCGCAGCACTTAGCAATTTTGCAAGGTCACAGATTTCGAGGCAGGCGCCGCGCTTTCGCAACGTAGAGAAAGAAAGAGAAAGAGAGAAAAGAGAAAAGAGAGAGAGAGAGAGAGACAAAGAAAGAGAGAGAGAGAGAGAGTCAGAGAGAGAGAGAGAGAGTCAGAGAGAGAGTCAGAGAGTCAGAGAGAGAGAGAGAGAGACAGAGATAGAGAAGGAGAAAGAGAGGAGCGAGAGAGAGAGAGAGAGAAAGAGAAAGAGAGAGAGAGAAAGAGAGGAACGAGAGAGAGAAAGAGAGGAACGAGAGAGAACGAGAGTAAGAGAGAGAGAGAGAGAGAGCAAAAGAGAGAGAGAGAGAGAGCGCGAGAAACAGAGAGAGAGAGAGAGACATAAAAAGAGAAGAGAAAGAACAGCGACATTATATGTTTTCCTAGAAACTTCCGACCACAGGCGTGGCAGGCTCTATGTTATGTCCACCTTTAGACGTGTGTGCTTGAACGGGAGAAAACAAAGCCACTCAAGTGATTGCAGAATAACATCACTCAGCCGCCAAGCAGAATCTCACTTGCTGAGTAGACTTGGTCAGACAGAGCCCAAACGTTTGGCTTACCGGAATGATCTTCCCAAACAGTTTACCAAGTGCGAAAATGGGGAAGTGAGACATGCTTAAAGTATTGGGGCAACGGACAAACAAATCAACACTTCGCCAGCTGCCAGCCTCCTCGTCCAGTGCCCAGAACCTCAAGAACTTCTCGCTGCAGCCGGCAGCCAGCCTGCGTGCATGTCCTTCTCACAGACTCTGCGCCGAAAAGAGACCCACAACATGGAGACTCAACTTTCGGCTTTCCTCGAAATCAACCTGGAAAGGGCGCTCTGAAAACAAAACACACACACACACACAATTATGGTGAGAAGCAACAGGCAGAAATCATTCACCAGAAACCGATAGGGGCCTATCCAACACCAATACCCACCCACCAACCCGCGAAACCAATAGGTGGGCCTAGCCCAAACCGTATTGTTGTCCCGTTGCGTCACTGCGGATAGCCCAGTCAGCGAGGCTACGGGCTCAGGCAATGCGTGGCTAAGATACAATAAATAGGTCCAGTTCGACGGGTGAAGAACAGCACTGCTTGAGGTTTGTCCGAGGTTTGGCAATACAAGCAAACAAATCCACACAAAGACAATCGGACGGACGGCCCGACAGACAAACAAACATAGGTGTGGCATGCGCATAGGGCGGCCCAATTTGGATACATAGACATGTGGTAAAACGGACCTGCCCAAAGAGGTTGGTTTACTTTACTGCTCGTAACTTGCATGCAATCCCAGAGGCATATGCAATGGGAAGCGTGCGTTGCAAATAGAATTCTCTGAGACTCTGAGACACGCAGCTCAATAATGGGGAGGACTGTCAAACATGCTTGGCCACTCAAATGCTAACCTCCGACAAATGGGCCCGACCCTGTTTGTGGGGAACCTAACTAAGTCTAAAGGGTCGCAAGCATTGCCATTTTCTTGAGGTGCCACAAATGGCTGCGGGTCCAAAATAGGTACCCCGAATGGGTTGCCCTGGTAAAAAAAGAGGACTAAAACCTGCGGTCCCATACCTAAGTGCTCCAGTAAAGAGGTTAGAATGAGGGTACCCGATTTTTTTCTGTAGTCTACTTTAGTAGGGAGCCCTCCCGCAAAAAAGAAACGGCAAAAGGGCACTACTGGGGGACCCAAATACCCAACTCCACCGAGCCCTGCCTCGTCTGGTCCTGGTTCAGCGCCAGAGACCAAACCTCTGAGCGCTCTGCGATGGCCTCGCCGCCGGCGAGATGTGCTGAGGTCTGGAGGAATTGAACGGCTGTGGCTCAAAAAACCGGTACCCAAAACGGAACCCTGGGAAGTGGAAACATGGACCAACACCTGCGTCATCCTCCCTGTTTAAATTTGAGCCACACCCAAATTACCACGCCCTTTTTGGGCTTCCGTTGGAGGACATTAGCGGTTTTGGATGGTTGTGGGGGATTTGGCTGCCAGAAAAAATAGGTGCTGAGAGTTTGCTCCTATCGCGAATGAACTTGCGCAGCAAGAAACCTTCTAAGCCCAGAGAATTGCGGCGGATGAGGTCTGTTCAACTCCCCCCCAAAGCAAATAAGAACAAGAAAAGAAAGTAGTGGTTTGCTGGGGACGCTCCCAGCCCAAATCTCATGCGTTGTTGGCGGCCAAACTATCATCCCCGTGTTGTCCCAAGTGGTGGGGACAGGCCTCAAATGTGTGGACACAACTGGGCAACTTCCAAACCGCAAAACAAGCGGCATCCGCGCAACACAGCAATGATTCAACATGTTGCGCCTGATTCTTGGACAGGCTGATCTGGGAACACTTTCATGTCATGTTGGGAGTGCAAGTAGACACAACGGGATTTCGAAACGGCTCAGGATGTTAAAACGGCGGTGCGAAGGTAGAACGCGCTCAGGACCAACACATCCTTCGGCTCTTGTTGATGCCTCTAAGGCAAACGCTCGCTCGTCTCTGCCAGGGGTGCAAAGCCAATGAGTCAATAAGCACAATACACCTCCAAAAAGCCAGAGGTACTGCCAGTTTGCCGAATCTGAAAGAGGGCACATGTTTTTCTGCGCGCTGGCACTGGCGATACCAAGGAACAGCAGGGGTCGAGTGGCCCATCCAGACTGGACCGAATGTCGGCTTTCCCGCTAAGGCCCAGCTGCGCAGTGCGCCTCTGAGTTCCCTGGCCCAAAAACTTTGGATTTGGAGAATGAAGAAAGCCAACCTGACTACAACTAGGTCCGCCAGTTTTGGAGGTTAGAATGAGGGTACCCACTTTTTTCTGTCTATTTTTGTAGGGGAACCCTCTCCCAAAAAAGAAATGGTAAAAGGGCACTGCTGGGGGACCTGGACAATGATGGAGAAATCTTTCCACCAGTTTACCAACTCAACGCGCACGGCCAAGAAAGCGACTTGCTCCGAATTGTTTTGAGAACTTGCCTGGACGCAAATCTGCATCTCCAGGGACCAAATGCGGATCAGCCGGTCCTCTAAGATGGGGACCCCGCCATCCAAATTCACAGCCAACTAGGCCCCCACTTTGTTCAGAAAGGTGCCCCTCGGGATGCGTTCCCTTTGGGTCACTCGCTGAAGACCTTACTGGCCTTCTCACTGAGCTTGAACAAAGAGACCGCCTACAAACTGGCAAACAATGGGCCTTGTAATTACTGGAGCAAAGAAAGGTTTGTGGCACCAACCAGCCCTGGTCTCCTTGTGAGTTTTGGGTGATTGACACTTTTAAGAGAACAAGAAGATTGGAAGGTCCGGAGTCTGGAGCACCTCATGGCTGTGGTAGATGTGTCCGGTTCGAAACTTAGGAACGCGGGTGGTGTTTCAGTGGCTTGAACAAGCGATAGCAACAGAAAATAGCAATCCACCCTCAGAAACAGGACACCCACTTTTCTGGACCCAAGCACGAAGACGCGGAGATTGGCCTAAAATTGGAAATCGCTTTATCCATGGCTTCTATTCAAGCATATCCAAGAGGAAGCTGCCCTGAGACAAGAGTCACTGGAAAGATCCGGAAAGCAAAGCTCAAGTTGCAAATACTGTCCAGTCCAAGGCCCTGAAAGATCAAAGCGACTTGAAGCCTCTGCAAACGTAATTCCAGCGATTCCCATTGCGTGCTGAGGAGCAACAGGCAGCAACAGGAAATGAAGAACCGACCGATGCAGCAAAAAGTGTCCTGCCACCCACTAACATGGAATCACCAAAGGATCCCTTCGAGAGCAACATCGTCTTGTAGGACCCCAGTTGGGTGGTCACTAGGTGGTCTTGAAACCAGAACGTGGCCTGTGGGGGAACAATGGTTGGATTATTGAACCACAAGGACAAGGCATCAAACCACCAAACAACCGCTTGGTCGGCCATGGTGGCCCGTTTCGTTCGCAGGGGAAGCACAAAGCACGCAATCTGTGATGACTAAGGAATGACTAACAGACCTGCATCTAAGAGAGTTGGTTTTACCTCCAGGTGAGTCACAAACAAAATTTGGCATTCAAGGCTCCAGCCCAGACGAAAGAATCAAAAGGGCGGCGGTAGCTCCTCAAACCTTCCGCCATGTGCACATATATTTTGATTGCCTCCATTGGTCACCCGTACCAGCAACCACAACATCTGTGGGTCCCTGAAAGTGACACCCTCAATGTCTATGTTCAATGACTTGAATGGAAGACAATGCGACCACTTCAGACACAGTCTCCCCGTCTCCTTGGATGCGCTGATGAGCCGTGTCACGGAGGCCTGGATGAAGGGGTACGCTGGAGGGGCAAGCTCTCAAAAAGCAACGGGCGAAATGAAACTCCAAAAACCAGGATCTCTTGCAAAATGATCAATGCAAAAACACCAGAAGTGGTCCAAAAGACCTGGTTTTTGCATGTCCCTTCAATGTGCCTTAATGGGTGTCGGCTTCTGCTGGTCCAATCACTACGCACGACCTACGATCAAGCGAGATCAGAATCAACACATCACATGTATGCAAAACTACAAACAAAATCAAAGGCAGCCCAGCCAACAAGACATCTCAAATGCTGAAAGTGTAGATCCGTCGAAAACAGATGTGCCTCTTGGAGACCCCTTTGGGCTTCACGTGGCCCGATACAGACAACTTTGATGATAACCATCATCACAGCATCCCTTGCATTGCAAGTCGGGTCTAACGTGACATTTGAAATGTGTATTTTAATAATGATAAGAAAAATAAGAAAGAAACAATGATGACTGACTGGGATAATGATGATAACTATCATCATAGCATCCCCTGGGTCTCAGCCAATCCAAGTTTTGGGCCTGGATTCCTGCAGGGCTCCATGCAGGTTCCGGCGGTTGATGTTGACCACGGTTCCTCATATGCCCCCCTTTGAACAGCTCCACAACGGGAAACTCATTCAAGATTGGCCAAAAGGCAAGCCTTTTCACTACCAAGAAGGGACATATAAGAACCGCTCCCTGCAAAATTATGTTGCCCCTGCCTCTCATATCCCTGATCTGGCTATGTGCTTAAATAAAGGAATAGTTGGTGGACATAACTCCCCACCTAGATGTTGTCCAGCAAAGGATTCCTATACTTCTCCTTTCAAGATCACGCACCACAGGAAACAGTGATTTGTGCCAAAATGTGATGATTGAAACCGCCCTTCCAGGGGAAACACTTGGACAAATATAGACAACCACGGTCCAGAAGGTCCCCGATGTTTCATTTCTTTTTTTTAATGGCGGTTTGGACTTTGGCACTTCCCCCAGGCCTTCAATTCCCCAAACCGCAAATTCAAACCAACAGGCAAGGCTTCCCTGAACATCGGGAAGCCTGTGTTCGGGCTGCTTTAAAGGCAAGCCCGAGAGAAATGAAACACAAAGCCCTGGGCCCAAGGGTTTTCCACCAAGCCTCATAGCCATCTCCCCCTCACGGCGCGACCGTCGCCTCCCAAAAGCACAGGTCCGTGATCGCATCCACGTGGCCCTGGAGCCGTGCAAGACCCGTCTCCGCAACCAGGTCCCACACCACGATGTCCTTGCGCTCGAGTATCAGCAATCCCGTCACTCGAGAAGCCGCCAGGACTATGAAACACTTGTGTGAATGCGTGCAAATGCGCATATGTGTGTATGTGTGTATGTGAAAGCATTTCTGTAATGTATGTAACGCATGTAGTGTATGCAATATGCAATGTGTGTAGTGTATGTATTGTGTGTAATGTATGTAATGTATGTAATGCATGTAATGTATGTAATGTATGTAATGCACGCAATGTATGGATGTATGTAATGTATGCAATGCATGTAATGTATGTATGTATGTAATGCTAGGTAATGTTCGGTAATGTTCGGTAATGTTCGGTAATGTTAGGTAATGTTAGATAATGCAATGCAATGCAATGCAATGTAATGTATGGTATGGTATTGTATGTATTTATGAATGTGTTTATGTATGTATGTATGTATGTATGTATGTATGTATGTATGTATGTATGTATGTATGTATGTATGTATGTATGTATGTATACGTATGTATACGTATGTATACACATGCATATGTGTGTGTATGTATAAATATGTATGTATACGTATGCATATGCATGTATATTACTTGTATGTGTATGCGGGAATGCGCGTGTATGTGTATGTATCTTATGTATATATGTATATGCATGTGCATATGCATGTAATGCAATGCATTTCATGTAGGTACTGCATGTATGCATTTATGTATGTACGTATGTGCGTATGTATGTGTGCATGCATACATGTGTGAATGCGTGTATGTGTGCATACTTAACATGTGCATGAGTGTGTGTATGTGTGTATGTGTGCATGTCTATGTGTGTACATGTGCTTGGGTGTATGTGTATGTGAGCGTGTCTGTACGTCTGTCTGCCTGTATGTCTGTATCTATGTATGTATGCATGCAAGCATGCATGTGCGCGCGCATGCAAGTATATATATATATATATGTATGCGCATGTGTGTCGGTGTGTACTATGTGTATCCTTGCGAATGCGCGTATGTGTGTGCACGTGTCTATGCGTGCGCCCGCTAATGTGCATGCTCGTGCGTGTGCATGTGTGCATGTGTGTGTGTGTGTGTCTCTCTCTCTCTCTGTATGTGTATATATGTGCTGATGTGTGTACATGTGTGTTTTGTGAGTGCACGTGTGTCTATGCGTGTGTATGGTGTGTATATGTATGTATATGTGTACGTGTGAGTATGTGCATCTATGTGAGCACCCGACTAGGTCTAAAGCAGGACTCAATCTTGACCAACCTAGGATCTCAGCATAGAACATTTGCCCAGGGGAATGCCGCGCACACCAACAAAACATTCGTGATATGCTCCTTCCCTTTCACATGGGCCTAGCAAGACTCAGTGATTCCTTGGACAGCGCGCGTTTGACCCGCCCAGAAGTCAACTCACTCAATGTCGGTCGACCAATCGCGAAGAATCCCTTCATTTCCCAAGTTCCAGTACCAAATGATTCAAACTCTTTCACGCCCTGAATTGGCGATCTATCAAGCCAGCTGGGAGTTTGACCCGTGCCCCTGTGAGCAATGGATTCTTGTCTGTGCTAGCGCCAGAGCAAAGCGGAAGGAACGGTTTCGCAACATGGGGTGTGAAGAGGGCACACAAAGAAAGAACAACTGAGCCAGGAAGAAATCAAACACATGGAAAGGGTCGAACACCACGGGAACTAAAAACCTGAGCAAAGAGTTGCAGCAGGAAAAAGGAGGCAGAATCTGATGGCCAATGGTCCATGATTCCTCAACCAGAAACTCGGGCAACATAACCACCAGCCGCCAACGCGCCAAAGCTACGCATCTAAGATGCGTAGGGTAATGGAGACATGACCACAACATTCCCTACTTGGAAGTGCTTTGTTAATCAAGATAAACCCAGCGATTGAAAAAAGGGAGCCCATCCAACTTTCGGAAGAATGTGGACGGGAGGGAAGTGGTCAAGTGTAAAACCTGGTTGCTAGCATTCCTCACAGCCACGGGCTCGAAAATGGCTTCTTCTACCCCAACACCTTTTGAGGGGAACACAGGGCATATAACTCATATGTATACTGGAGGCACATGATTAAGCCAACTTTTTGGAGGCTGCCCTCCCTAGTTGAGAAATCACTGCAATTGAGGTACTTAAAGAAGGAGGCACTGAGGGCAGGAAAGGCAGCAGCAAACTAGTGAGAGCTATTGAGAGCAGGCTGAGGCAATAGAAAAAGGCTGCTGCTGCTGCTGCTGCTATTGCTGCTGTTTCTGAATCTTCTGCCGCGGCCGGAGGGGTCTTTTAACCAAAGCTGTGTGTACCTGTAAAGCATGATTGGCTGGCAGTCTGCTGGACAAACCGGGCGTCGGTAGTCAGAGGGGCAAAATAACATGACGACATCATCATTGTGGTTGCATATCCAATTGATCCCCAAATGATGATTTGGGGGGGGGGGGGGGGGTAACCATCTTAGAGCCGCAAGACAGGCAACACCTGCCACATGCACAGCGCTCCGTGTCGTTGCTGCCGGAGGCTAACACTTGTCCGGCCTGCGGTCGCGGTTTCCGAAATGCTGGACGCACCAACACCAATGAGGCATTGCAGGGAATCGATCAAGTTTACACAGCGGAATCGTACTTGTTCCGCATTTTACATGAGGGAATCATACATGTTCATGGAACCTCACATGTTCTTGTTTGTCACATGCCCCAGACCAAAAACATGTACACACAGGCTTTATGTTTTTTGCAACAATTTGTTGAACAAATACGGCAAACAAGGCCCGGGGTTCATCGCCATGTTCACCCCAGGCATACTCCCAGGGCTCCGCAAAACGGAGATTCCTTTGGGCCACATGTTGATCCGGGGAGTAGTTCCGCAAACATGACCTCACTCAGGACCCTGGCAGAAGGGGGCCCCTTTTTGGGGTTGACAATGCTTTGCGGGGAAGCCGCCAACCAAAAGGGGAACAAGGGTGCCACTAAACATCTGAGCTCTGGTCCGTTCCCAGCGGCTCATCCCTTTCTCTGCGCGAAGCCCCTGCCTTGTCGAAGCAAAAACAGGTCCTCAGACGAGGCATTCGGTCAAACAACTCAGAAGCTTAGCCACATCTCAGCACGTGGTCCCTTTGATACAGCGTAATACATGCTCGTGCTTCTGATGTACCTGCTTCGAAGGTTGGAAGTGTTGAATGTCCATGTGGAGCAACATTGCAGCTACAAGCTGCCGGCAAAGGTCATGACACTTTGCCAGCCTGAGATGGCATGTCTCCGATAGTTATTTTGTCGGCCCTGCATTCCGCAATCACTCCATCCAGCACTTTGAGCATGAGCGTCAGCTGTAAGTGTCATGCCGAGCCATTGCTGCGCCAAAGCAACCCGAACTGCAACACGGACACTTCTTCAAAAGTCAGCTCAGCCTGCTATGCCAACCGGCCTGTTACGAGCGTGCCAAACCACCTCTTGCTAAGCTCCTCATCACATCCTGTTGCTAAAGTGCAGAAGCAACCTGTTGCTAAAGTACCAAATCTTGTTCAAAGTTCATCCCTAAACCGGGACTAGAGTCTTTTCTGCACACCATCTGCATGTCAAAGGAATGCATGCGGCCTTAAATGTTGCCCCAACGTTATCATCATATCTGTGCGCCGGTCAACCCCTGATGACCTAGGTTGTATGGTACAAGTATAATCTATGTATAGGGTGATCAGTCACTTGTTGCGGTCCCCAAGAATCAATCGGCACCTTGAGTGGCGCCGTTTCAAAGGGGGTTTGGCACCCGTTCACTGGTTGCAACCCTTCTGAAAGAAACGATGTATCTCATTGTTGTCTGATATGCCATCACGATTGTTTCATATTCTCAACGTACAATTGATGCACAGTTGTCTCATGGTTTCCTCTTTCTCACATTTTGCCCATGGACAAAACATCCGCTTCAAACCAATTGGTAGGTGCTGTATCCCAGTCAGTGTTCATAGGGCTTCTTCCATCCACCCTTGTAGCAAAGGTGGAAGCCAAACAAAAGTGAAACAAGGTGCTCGGCCGGTTTCTTCGGAGGCACGCTCACTACTGCGGAAATACCCGACAAAGGCATGTACAAGAAGCGGTCAGCGCGGAACTGCCATGCCTTCAAGTCGAACCCACCTCACTTTGGCGTGCAAGTGACAAAGAAAAGCAAGAAAAGCATGTAACTTGGTTGACGTTGGAAGGGGAAGAAAAAAAAGTTTTAGCAGTTCAGTGGGGATTTCCCACTAAACCACAAATAAGCAAAAATGCAAAATGTTTCCCAACAACAACCATGCTGTACCCCCTGCCACCGAACTGGGCCTTGGACTCTCCACCCGTTGGGACCCTGGCACGCTGGAGCGGTGGCCCTGCAGCGTCTGCGCCACCGACCAGGTCTGCGACGGAAGAATCCGGTCCGAGCGCGCCGCTGCCGGAGGTGGATTTGGGTCAAACTTGAGCCACCAGGATATGGACCGCGGATTTTAGTCCATGTGTCCATTTACCAGAGCTCCATTTTGGCTACATACTGTTGACCCACAACCATGTCTTATCGGACTTAACAACTTGGATGTCTTAGCGGGAAACACGTCTCCGAATCAGTGTTTACTACCTAATGCCTGACGGGAAGTAAGCTCGAACGTCGCTTTGCTCTCTAATGCTTCATGGGAACTGATGTCTGAGAAAAGAAGCACATCTCCGCTTTGTCTTCGTCTCCCTGATGTCTGATGCGAAAAAACATCTGCCAGATTATCCGAGCTGTGTTTGCCTTCCAGCGTGATGTCAAATAATCTCAGAGGTCTCTCTCCCTGATGTCCGACGGGAAGTGAATCTCCGGTTAATCTTCTCCCTGAAGCTCATAGGATTCTATCCCAAGCGGCTCAAAAACTGGGGACTTCTTTTGAGAACTGCCTTGACAGGAGACCAAACTACGCATCCTGAGAAATGCTGACCGGCCAAAGGCGTACTTTTAGTTGTTCAAGCCTTTACACTACTGCTACGATGACAATGCCAGACAACCAAAAAGAAGGGTGTCACAAATACTGAAGTATGGATCCTTTTTGGGGCTCTGGTGCCGCCTTGTGCTGCCGTTTGAAGGGGATACCGAATTTTTGACAGCGCAAATTTTCGGCCTTTAGTTTTGGAAGGGCAACTGAACCTGGCATCTCTCGCACAAGAAGCCAATGGCCTTAAGGTCCCAAAGCCGGACGGTGCCATCCTGGTAGCCTGGCAGTGCAGGGCCAATCAAAGGTGTGGATCTTCCTGACAGCCCAACTCAGAGCCTTTTTTGGGGGAAAGCCTTAGGCTTAGGGCTTACATGTTGGAGCTTGGGCTCCTGGAATAGAAAGTCGGACACCTTGATTCTCGCAGAGTGTCCCTTTCAACCAAAAGAGACTATCCAACTTCGAGCACTCCCATGACATTGAGATTGGCAATTCATCAAGCAAGGCGCTCGTGGCACCATACAACGGGTGGACAATCGCAGGCGCATTCCAACATCATAGCCAGCAACCCCGGGAGAACAATATGGGAACCCTTCTTGGGGTCGACTATCTTCAGTGGAAAAGCCAAACGAAAGGGAAAAAGATGCCACTGAACAACCGGGTGAAATCAGGAACCCAAGAAGCCTTGCATCCCGGCAGTTTTGGATCCACTGTGATTCCAGTCGGATCATCTCCAAAGCTTCGGGTTCCTTTCGGCTTCCCATTTAGCCCTCTCACCAGGAGCTTGCAGGAAGTCTCCTGATTCACTTCGCTCCTTTCGTACAAACGTGTCATACTCCATGCGAAGCCCCAGCCTGCTGCACACAAAGGCTTGGCCTGCCATCAATGAACGCGACTTGGGGCACATGGTCAGCACTTGCAGGTGTGGCAAACGGACACACACCACCGGTGGTTGTAAGACAGTGTGGGCTGCTGTTATAAGTGGTATATAAGGTTCCATACTTGCGAAACCTGTGTCTGAAATCCTCTTGAAAGGAATGGTGCCCAACAACAAACGACGTTCATCAGGGTGGCTTTATCTGCCCACATCGACTATGGACCTGGATCAGGTGTGGCGTGTCCGCCCCTCACACGATCCTACCTTGTGCACAGCCTGCAAGAGGGAAGGTCCAGGTACACCAAGCCATGCGGAAGGATATGTCACAATGAGCAACGCTCACTGGACAAGTGGCCGGCCTAGGCAGGCAAATGACAAAATATGCACATACATGCAACTACATGCACAGAAATGCATGGCCAATGCAGCGTCTATGATGTTGGTACTGGATCTCAGGCATTTCCAAATCACGGACCTTCGCCCCTGGTCGTGTTACCTCGAGTGAGCTTGTTAGAGCCTGCGCAAAGCAAACAGGGGAATCCACATGAAATCATTCATTCCTTCGCTCCTGCCCGCAATAGAGGCGAGCCAGTGGCTACCAAGGCTGGCTCTGCATCACAAATAAATAAACATACTGCCAATAATATATGTGCCTGGCTTCCGGAAGAACATAAATTAGTCCCGTCTTGTTGTTCAGAAAACAAACTCGCGGTTGTGTAAGGCAAGGGCGCAAAGGCAAACAACGATCTGCCCCATGGCTTTCCGCCAAATGGCGCACTTCTAGAATGTCGTTGTCGACGAATCTAACAAACACAAACTGCCTAGCATACAGCACTACTCCTCAGAAGCGAAACCCAAAAAACCCTCCCCATCGACATTCCTGGGAACATCGGGTTCTATGTGTGCAACCACTAGAACGCCTGCCACGATGAGACCCATGGATTCCAGCACAAATGATACGTCAGCACAAATGATGTGATATCCCGAACGGCAAATCTATAAGCCACGGTAAAACAGTACCTCTATTCATGTCATGCTTACTCTTGTGCGTCCTCGTCATGTTTCCAGGTTTTGGTGTTTCTTGACTACCGTGCAATCGTTTTGAGCTCCCTATCGGTTTCGCAGGGCAGACTCCACAAGCACCGGGTGCTGCCAGCATGCCTCGTACAAGCACACGGAATGGTGAGTTCATCACATCGGATTGCTAGTGGCTCATTCGCGTATTCCCCCCCCCCCCCCCCCCGAAAAGTGATCCGGAAGGAAATAGGACATCCGCCCATATCAGCCAGCTGTTTCGAAGTCTGCGTCCCATGAGCGCGAAGAACCATCCTCCGCAGCCTGAACTTCCTCCGGCCTCATGGGCACAAAGGCGAGATATACGCTCATTGCCCCCAGGCGCAGTCAAGCTCTTCTCCTGGCGGGTCATTTGAACGTGGCTCCATTTCGGATTCCGTTTTTGTTGTGCTTGTGGGTGTTTGTTCTGTTGGGACAACACAGGGCTAGCAGGGGTGACTTACATACTCTTACGTAGAACGGTGACTTAGCTAGCCTTCACGGTGTACTTGGCCAATGTCTGAAACCATGGCTCCCTTGCCAGCATGGAATTGCAGGAGCCCTTGCGATATCTGACGACAACTCAGGAGTCATGTGCACAACAGCAAATAGTCCGCTGAGGATCGGAACTTTCAAGGACGCAACCTGGGACTAGTCATCCCCTAATCAATTAATGGAAAGGGTGTGTGTGTGTGTGTCTCCCAATGGTTTCGGATCCTTTCGAGGGAAGGCAAGCAACACCCACAAAGCTAATTCACCGGGGCTCGACTCGACGTTGTTGGATTCGTGCATTTCGCGTGCCCAATAGATGTGCGGGAGGGTGGTAGTGCTGCAAAAAGGGGGGAGTACCAAAGGGCCAGGGTTGGCAACAAGGACATTGAGAGCTGGCTGAGAACCACACGATGAATGATCGTACTTAACGCAACATGAGTCCAAAGCACATACATTGGACAATGGCCGTCAACAAATCCCGAGGGAACACATACAAGGGCATATCGGAATATTTGATGTCGCTACACGCTGCAAACTCCCCAAAGTGACACGGTCTACCTTGGTGCTTGCACCAAAGTGGATTCCTTGAAATGCCATTGATACGCATTCGCCACCGTTCCTGCAGGCTCTGCCGCAAGTTCCAGGCACCAATGGCATCCACGCAGCCAGTGAGGGCCAAACCTCACGATGAAAGGCATTGCCCCGAAAGCATCTACAGGTTGTGCAGGTTGGGTAGGTATTAGTCTTCTGTTTTGAAAACAGGAGACAGAGTAGGTATCACTGGGCTAGCCAATCTATTGAGGCCATTGCGCCCAGGGCAACGCATTCAACAGCCCTAGTTCCTTGCGGCTGCAGCTCCCTTGACAGGTCACCCAGCCCCAGTCACTTGGGCCGTCCTTCAGTGGCCAAACTGATATTTTCACACATCAGTGTTCGAATCGCTCCCGCCTCGTTGTCACCACATGCAGACATGGCTTGGAAGTTCGTTTTGGGTTTCGGGCCTCATCAAATAGGCCCACATGAGCATGAGCGTCGATTCTCGCCAGCCCAGGGGAAGCTGGCCCTGAACTCGAAATCAAACAGGCGCCCGAGGCGGGCCGCGCGCGCTTCAGGCGTGGCTGTCAGGCCAAGGAGCGCCCGCTGGGATCAAAGGCCACGTTGCACTCGCGGGAGGTGACCACCCCGAGGGTGTGGTCGCTCTCGAATCTCAGGTAGGCCTCAACACATCCGCAAGTGCTTCTAGTGACCCCACAGTTTTGAGAAACTGGCGGATTCATAGGGTGTTTCCACGAACACAAATGGAGTCTGTCTGAAATAAGGCACTTTCCCCGCTCATCAACAAGGGGCTTAATCCTGAGTAGAGCACATTCTAATATTCGGCGAATAATCAAGGATCCCGGGGAGGATGTGGTCTAACAGCGCTTTCGAAATCATGGACATGCCAAGGGGGAAAGTGGCGCAAGCTCTTCACAGCACTTGACGGAGTTGGTCCAACACCAGGGCGCAACAACTTTGACCCTTGGGAGGGAGACCAGGAACAATAGCCGCTGATCGTGAACCGCCGCACAAGTACTCGTCAAGGGGCACCAAGGGGGGTCTCTGTTGAATGGACATTTCTTTCTTCCAGTGTGGGGCGGGACCCTTCTGATCAATAACCGGAAATTGTGCAAACACCTCTCTTGCGCAAACCTGTTTAAACAGAACTGGCCCAAACAAGTCCTGGCGGCCCTGTTTCAACTTGTTGAAACTTTCGGGGGGTTTAGACAAACGTTTAACCACCTCTGCAACAAGTTCTTTGTTTCGCCCAAGTACCCCAAGATCTGAACACCGATTCAAGCACTTGCAAGAACCCACAAGGGTGTTAACCGCCGTTCTCCCACCTTCCCCAAAAGCACAGATTTGTGTAGAAATACACAATATTTTAACAATGCATCACATACCCGTTTAATATTCCACTTGTCCTTAAACTGTCGTTTAAACACCTTGACTGTTCAAACACCTCTGCCTAAGCGCAGGCTGCGCATCTAAAATTCAGGGATGTTTCAATTGGGTGATTCTCCCTCGCTTTCTTGCGGCTGAGATGAAAACGCGGATTCTGGTGAAGGAATCGCTGGTATGGGCAGGTTTCAAAATCCCATACCCCCAGTGAACATCCCATTCCCAACTAAAATAGACTAAAATGGGTGGTGCACCTACCCCAAAACGGTACCATTGGTTTTGACCCACAGCCATATTTGTGGTGATCCATGAGCCCAAATCACAAAGTCCGTTGGCTGTCTGGCCGAACACAGCTTCCCACGACCAGGTTGCGAGCCTTCTGCCAGATCAAAGCATTGAGGGCACCGTTCTACAAAATCAGTCGCAGCATCCCCGGAAAATGCGAAACGCTCTGCTAGGCTGATAACGTTCCACAAGTCCCGCAAATGTTGTTGTGTGTGCGCCAGTAGGGTGCCACAAAAGGGCAGAGTGCGAGTCTTACGTTGACAAGTTCGGGGCTGACGACCCAGCCCGGGACCCCGAGCCTTCACCATCCTGAGTGAAAAGTTCCCAGCGCCGACCTGACACAGAATCACCCACTCAACGAAAGCTGAGGTATCAACTTTTGATGCTGTCTAGACATGCTCATTCAACAATACTTGGCGTGGTTCCAACCATTCAAAGCATTCAAGCCATCCATTGCCCATGGCTTGGAACAGGCGCGCGGAATAAACTTTCCAGCATCCCAACACACCTGGAGACCGACCGCCAGTCGTCATTCAGCTTGTTGCCCCCAAAACGTGCAGGATCGCCTGTAAAATGGGACACCCCCTACTAATCAGCCACGGGTTGCTTACTCCTGGTGAACGTTGCCATATAATGAAACAGTCGCCAATTGCTTCCAAAAAGAGGGCCAATTCATCTCCTCGTTGCGATGCCTCTCTCTCATACAGCTCAAGGCGACTTTGGCTGGGCAGCCACCCCCGCTCAACCCATACCACGTCTCACCTTTGGGCATGTTGTGAAGCCAAATCGAAGTTGTTGGAAAAGGAGTGACATCCGCCGGCAAACGCATTCCAACACAAAATAAGTCCTGTTCAAATCAAAGATGTAGATCAGAGTCTCAGAGTGTACTAAGTTCAGGAACCGGTTCGGGCATAGTGGGGAATACCGCCCCTGCCATATCTTACTTACGGGGTGGGGATGGGGACCCTTTCTTGAGGCTTCCCGTTTCCAAAGCTTCCCCTATTTGGGAACAACTCTGCAGTGAGAAGCCAACAACGCCTTTGTTGTTTCTCTCGCACTCTCTCCTCCGCTCTCTCTCGCTGTTTTTTCCTCTCTCTTTCTCTGCATCACTGTCACCCGTGTGACCCGCGACATGAGGCAAAGGCTCAGCGGGCCATGTGCTGGCGCAAGCTACTGTCCATCCCTTGACATGAGGGAGTGATGGCTCTTAAAGTTACCGGTGAGTGGCTGAAGGCTGATTCAAGCTGGTTCGATGCATCAATTTGCCTCAAACAAACACCAACAGCTGTGCTATGTTTGTCTTGACAATACTCATAACTGTATCTTGACAGCGATGTGGCTAAGGCTCACTTGGGCCTGTGAGCTTGCCCAAGGCTGTGAAGGTCGAGCTTTCTTTACACATTTGCTGGTGTCCAGTGTTCCAGGCTGCGCCAATGTAGCTCATGTCCTTGCGTGCGCATATGTGCCAATCTTTCAACTTGAGGCATGGCTGCAAATCAGCGCAAAGGGGCGGTGTTTTTTTGTGGGTGTCTTCAGCCGATTGTGGGAAATCTGGGTTAACTTGCTTTTCCACACGTTGTCACCCACGCCATTGAAGCCTTGCAAGCCTTGTTTCCCTTCGCACTGAGCCCTCAGAAGCTGAAACAAACATGGTCGGGCAGGGCGCCCTTGGCTGGGCTGTACACCGGCATTGGTCGGATTTGGGTAACATCTGCTTTTCCACAACCCAAACTCTGCAAAAACTTTGGGGCATCATAATTGGTGATCACCTCTCAACGCTTCTACCTCGGAAAATGGAAGAATATATATGCCCAGCACACAGGAGTCAACAACGACCCCTGCATTCCATTCACTCGTTGATCAAGAACATTGGCGCACCAACATTGTATGGCTGTATGAGCAAAGGGTCGGTTTGGGCAGCATAGCATACAAACTGTTCGCAAGGTATTGCTTCTGACAGGTTATAACTCAATGCAGTCGGGGTGGGTCTAGAAGTTGCTGTGAATAGTAGATTCGCAAGACTGGCGAACCAGTCCTAGAAGAGCGGATTCCTGTGTGGCAAATTGCGATTGGGTTGTTCTTCAAAACAACTCTCTTTTTTGTAGGGTATCCACAAAACCAACTCCTGAGGATTGAGACCCCAGAACTCTTCAGAACCTTTTGGCTCCCTTTGAGGACCATCCAGCGGCAACTTTGACAGCATCCAAGATGGAATGCAAGGGTAGGCCCTTCAAAACACCCAAGTTTCAGGCCCTCGGAGTTGAGCAACACACCAAACCCAAACTAAAATGTGTGTGCTGTGGTGTGTGCGGTGGGGTGTGTGTGTGTGTGTGTGCGTGTGCTAATCGATGGCGTGCTTTTCAGGCTGGTTTAAAGGGACACCACAAGGAAAGCCACCATTTTGGGGTCAAATCAGCCCAACCCGAAGTGAACGAAGCTTGGCCTACAAAGGCAATATGACTGGAGATCCTTGGTCTCGGGCGTCGCCATTCTGAGCCACGGCCCTCAGTACCACCTCGAGTTCGTCTCAAAATGTTGGACCCCTTTGGTGCTAAAAGAGAAGTACAAAGGGAAACCACCGGATTTTCTGGATCTTGAGAAACTCCCGAACCTCCAATGGCAACAAAATGGGCTCAACATTGCCAGTTGCAATGGAATCACTGTACTTGCCCGGGTTGCTCAAAATGGGGGATACCCAGTATTCTAATGCTCAAGCTGCAGTCTGCACTGGGACACCAGCACAAGGGAACCCACTTTCACTGAAAGGCTTCAGGGTTCATTTTGACCAACCCACACTCGAAATATCCAGATCATCGTGGCTGTGACGTTGACTGCCTTCTCAATGGGGAAAGACTCTGCCATGATGCCAAAGGCAGAGAAATCTAGGTTGCAACGAGCTATGGTCTGCAAGAGACTGTTGGAGGCTGCAGCACGCACATTTCCAGGAGCTGGCCGCCAGTTTCCGCCCTTCCGGGGTGCCAAAACGCCAGCCAGCCCAAGTGAAAAGGTGCGGCTCAGGACATCAGCGGGAAATATGAGGTCTACAAACAAAACCAAGATGAATGGCTTCAATAGGGTATTTTGAAAGTTCCTCAACACAACCCAGCCCAAAGGTTTCGTTCTTCAACCCTCCCTATGTGAGTTCTGGCCGTGGTTCTAGGAGGGATCGTGATGATGGCTGTCTTAAACCCGAATCTAACCGACTGATGAGGTGTTTTGGACATAGCAAACGATGAACCCATGGGCTTGTCCTACAAGCAGGGAAGCCCCTTCTGGCATGACTTTGGAGATAGACTTAAAAGGCTCCCTGTTTTAGGAAACACCCATAATACGCTTCTCTCAGATGCATATCAGGGCTCTGAAAAACGAAGATCGTGTTTGTTGCCGCCGCTTTTGTGACCCCTTTAAGCAAAAAGACAAACAACAACAGAGTCCTACAAGTTGATACCCCTCCGGGTTGCTCGGAAGAGCCTGGGGTCCCTTGGTAAGAAGGAGCCATGCTACATTTCATCACTCTTTTTACCCATGAGTTGCGTCTGGCCCCGCCTCCCTGTCCTGCTGCAAGTCCTTGGCAGCGAACTGCAGGGCCTGGCACGTGCGGTGTTGGTGGAGGGGGGGTTGTAACCACGACAAAAACGCGATTTTGTTACCATGACAAGGTGCAATGTTACCACGGCAGAAAAAAACGTTACAGCGATATGTTTCGTGCGGGCTTATCCCGGCAAGCAAGGAAATAGAAATGAATAAGAAGGAATAAGAAGGTCAATAGAAAGGAATAAGAATGAATAAGAATGAATAAGAAGGTAATAAGAAGGTCAATAGAAAGGAATAAGAAGGTCAATAGAAAGGAATAAGAAGGTCAATTGAAAGGAATAAGAAGGTCAATAAAAAGGAATAAGAAGGTCAATAGAAAGGAATAAGAGTGAATAAGAAGGTCAATAGAAAGGAATAAGAAGGAATAAGAAGGTCAATGGAAAGGAATACGAAGGAATACGAAGGTCAATAGAAAGGAATAGGACGGAATCTGAAGGTCAATAGAAAGGAATAAGAAGGAATAAGAAGGTCAATAGCAAGGAATAAGAAAGAATAAGAAGGTCAATAGAAAGGAATAAGACTGTCAATAAAAAGAAATAAGAAGGTCAATAGAAAGGAATAAGAGTGAATAAGAAGGTCAATAGAAAGGAATAAGAAGGAATAAGAAGGTCAATGGAAAGGAATAAGAAGGAATACGAAGGTCAATAGAAAGGAATAGGACGGAATAAGAAGGTCAATAGAAAGGAATAAGAAGGAATAAGAAGGAACAATAATTCTTATTCCTTTCCATTGACCTTCTTATTCCGTTCTATTGACATTCTCATTCCTTCTTATTGACCTTCTTATTCCTTGCTATTGACCTTCTTATTCATTCTCATTTTTCTATTGTCCTTCTTATTCCTTGTTTCCATGGTTAATTACTAGTAATAGTAATGGTTTTCATAATAATAATTTCAATAATAGTAATAGTCGTAATAGTAGTAGTAGTAGTAGTAGTAGTAGTAGTAGTAGTAGTAGTAGTAGTAGTAGTAGTAGTAGTAGTAGTAGTAGTAATAGAAATAATATTAGTAATATTAGTAATAATAGTAATAGTAATAATAAACGTAATATTAGTAATAATAGTAATAGTAATAATTATAATAGTAATAATAATAGTAATAATAATAATGTTAATAACAATAGTAATAGTAGTAGTAGAAGTAGTAGTAATAATAATAATAGTAATAGTAATAATAGCAGTTGTAATTGTAGTCGTAGTAATAGTAGTAGTAGTAGTAGTAGTTGTAGTTAATAGTAGTAGTAGCAATAGTAGTAAGAATAATAATAATAGTAGTAATAATAGTAATAGTAGTAGTAATAGTAGTAATAGTAATAATAGTAGTAATAGTAGTAATAGTAGTAATGGTAATAATAATAGAAATATTAGTAATAGTAATAATAGTAATAATAACAATAGTAATAATAATAATACAAGTAATAGTAGTAATAGTAGTAATAGTAGTAATAGTAGTAGCAGTAGTAAGAGCAACAGTGGTAGTAGTGGTAATGGTGGTAGTAGTAGTAGTAAGAATAGTAATATAGTACTAGTAGTAGTAATAATGATAGTAATAGTAGCAATAGTAATAATAGTAGTAGTAGTAGTAATAGTAGTAGTAGTAGTAGTAGTAGTAGTAGTAATAGTAGTAATAGCAGTAGTAGTAGTAGTGGTAGTAGTAGTAGTAGTAGTAGTAGTAGTAGTAGTAGTAGTAGTAGTAGTAGTAGTGTCGGGATAGTCTTCACTGAAACTTGTCGGTGTAACGATGTTCTTTGTCGTTGTAACATGTTCTTTGTCGTGGTTACAACCCTCTCTAGGTGTTGGTGCTTTCGGGGGAACCCGGGTGGCTCAAAAAACGGGGGTGTGCAGGGGAATACGGTCAAAATGTGAGCTGCAATTGCGTTGACATGAGTCTTTTTGTTGCAGTATCTAATGAAGAATGCGCCGAACCTTGCGCTTCTGCGTCAACCCACGCGGTAAAATGAGAACACATCACCCGATCATCACCCGCATGAAATGAGGGTTCCCCTCGCCGAGTGAGTAACCTTCGTGGCTGGCGAGGTGTCTCCCCACGGCGATCGCACCGCAAAGTTTGAAAGTCTGACCAACCACATTGATCTTCCAGGTACCCTCCCAAAGAGAGAGCGCCCCACCATGGGGCCTGTGTTTGTGAAATCAGCCTTCTCCCCAAAGGCGCTAGTTCCGCTACCGGTAGCGGAAGGAAGTGTGGCATGACTCTCAGCCGAAGTCGTATCCTAATGCTGGGTGGTTCAAAATAGGGCGGATCCCTAATCCCTGGTGGAACCACCAGCACAAGGTGCCCCGGGGGACCAGGAAAACACCATCTGGCATAAAAATATTTAACTTTCATCAACTCAGTGGTGGGCTGTCAAACAAAAAAGAAAAAAACCTTTAACGGCGGGGCCCCACACCACCATGGCCCAAGTGTTCTCAATTTTTGACCAACGCCAGTGATACGCTCTAGGTCGAAAGGCCGCAGAGGTTGAAGCTCCAGACCGAGACAAAAACGCGGGAAGCGGGCCGGTCGCGCCATGCCATTCTGCCACACCGCCTTCAACACCACCTCCCTGTTGGCCTCAGACTCAGATTTCTTGGTTAGGCCTCAGGCTCAACAGATTTCCCTGTTGGTTAGGACATCAACAACCATGTGGGAATCGGCATATCTCATTGAAGAAAATCCGAGGGATGGTGGAAATGGGGCCATTCCCTCGCTGACCGGTACGCTTAGCACCAGGATATGCTTGTGACTCACATGAAATTGTCTTGAACTGTGGCTCCCGCAAGATGTGTGGTTTCCATTTGTTTCATTTTCTCTTGGTTTCCCTTCAAGATCCAAAACAGAGGGTGCCCTAAAACAAGGCACCCAATGCTGACATCCAATGTGGACATTTGTCAAACCGCTCAGACTGCCGCAGACGTCTCCTTTTACGCTATGTCCGGCTTATTTTTTAAACATCACCCACCAAAGAGACATTCACAGAATTAGCCTCAAAGGTGATGTCAGAAAAACTTCTCTCAGCAAAACGTACCCATGATTGCAAACAACAAACGCATGGTCAGGCCTAAACAAGTGACCATGACAACGCCATACTTGAACACCGCAATTTGCACAAGAAAGGGTCACACCTAATACCTGTAGTGTGGGTCTCTGACTACTCGCTCCATTGATACAACATAATCAATACATGTGTATTAACTATGGCGCATCATGATTGGACTAAGGCGTTATCGGCAACTCAAGCTTAGCACTCACATTGGCCGCTTCCTTGGCTCCCTTGAAACGACTTCAAACATCAAGTACTATCAACACCCTGCACACGCCCAAGTCTCTACACGCATGTATGATGATATGACATACGTACATGCATGTGCCTTGACCCTCGTTTTCCAGCGCCGCTTGTGTTTGTGATCAACCACATAAGATGTCATTGCCCTATCTCGGTTTGGGGTGCGAATACTTTGTTTTGCACCTAGTTTGGTATGTCACCCAAAAGATGCGTCCGCCCGGCCTTTACTGTCGTCTTCTGGAAACAGAGCCATTCGCTCATAAATGTATGTGTGTGAGGAGCGGACAACGTTTGTTGCTGACCCTTTGTACTTTGACGTCATCGTTTGCGGGGGACCCGGAGACTGGAGACCCTTCTCGTTTTGCAATGTTTTCGCACCTGAGCCGGAAAATTTAACCCGTATCAAAACTCTTATCCCAAGTTGCGTTCATTGCAAATCCAAGCGGCGGTCTTCATAAGCGTGAGGTCCCCCAAAAGCATGCCTCTTCAAATGTCTGAGGTCTAATGTGCATACACCGCTGCAAATTGTCTGCTAACAAGCTCACTCGGCAAATTTGCCTGCAGGAAAACAGAAAATGCAAAATACAGAAATGGGCCACTCCTGCTCCAAGCAGTTTGGGGGCATCTGCGAGCTGTGCGCGACTTGTGCGGGACTTGCGCGAAAACTTGTTAATCTTTGGGCCATGATGATGAGGTATTTTTTCGACTCACATCGCGTTGTTTTAGTGCACATTCCAGGGCAGCCTCAGTGCAATAATTGCAACTTTTCCGCACCATTGCCATTGCAGCACGAGAAGCACACTTTTAGCGCGGAAGAATCACAGCTTTTCAGTATAACAGTATACACGAAGTACACTTTGGCAGCTCCAGCTCGAAATCGCGTGCTTTCAATACAATTGTAGTGTACGAAGTACGCTTTGGCAGCGCCATCTCAAAAATCGCAGCTTCTCATTGAAAGTGCAGTACAAAGTGAACTTTAGCAGCTCAAAAAATAACCTTTTCAGTACAAGCGCAACATGCAAAGTACAATTTAGCAAATCCAGGGTTCAAATTGATGTGTTTTAGCAAAGTGCGGTACAAGAAGCACACTTTGAGCGCAATGGTCTTCGCGTATTTTGCGCGCGCCTCAGATTAGTGTCGAATGAAGGGCCTGGAAACATGTCTAAAGCACGACGTACCCTGTCGGGAGAGTTAATACATGTGAGCTATGTAGCGCCGAGTGTATCAAAAACGCGCATCTCGAGCTGTTTCGCGCTCCAATGCACATCTCGCCTCTGACGCCTTCCCGGCCTTCATCTCGGGGGCCAGGTGCTTCAGGGAGAGGCCATTGGCTTCTGCTGCAGCCAATGAAAGCCTCGACGGTGCGCGTCGTGTGTGGACGCCCCTTTCAGCGCTTTTAGCCTGGTTTGAAGGGACACCCCAAGGAAATCCAATTATGCTAGGATGGCCAATTACCCAAATTCATTTCCAATAAACAATTCCGGGATGAGCTGGCTACGATTCGCGTTTTCCAACTCGACAGCCCACACTGGCAAAGCTGTGAGACCTTTTGAACATCAGAACAAGTGAGTAACACAGCTTTAAAAAAAAAGGCACTCCAGGAGTCTACTCACCGGCGAAGAGTCAGGGGTTTTATCATCCGCTATGGTTACAGTCGGATTTCATGGCGGCTCGTGGACCTCCGACCAATAGTGGCCTCTTCTATTTGAAAAAAATGCCAAAGGAATTTGATCCACACGATTCCATTAGACACACGGACCAGTCCCAAAGTCAGCATGCACAAATCCATCGGCTCATGGCTCGGCTTCGGGGTCCAAAAGCGATCGGATTCGCTGGGGCAACTGGTTTGCTTTTTCCTTCAGAAACCGCACCCACAACCGTCTGGTCAACGTGAACACATGCGGTTCTCACTGTCAAAACATGGACCCCTTATGATCGCTTGATCTGTAACAGGAGCACCACTTGTTCAAACTGTGCCTGGCGGCCAAAATCCCCTTGGCAAGCCTCAAGTCAATCACTGTCCCTATGGGCGGGTGTCTTTCTGATTTGGCATGGTCTCTTCAGCTGCACTACCCTGATAAGGGACCTTTGTCCCAAGCAAGACACCTCCAACTCATGTCCACACCAAAAAGGAGGACGTGCCCGACCGCCCCTTGAGGGCATGCGCCACCCCAAGGCTTTCGCGCTTTCGCTTGCGCCTCGGGAAGCCCTGGCCGAGGTTGTCCCCCAAAGGCAACGGCTGCTGCATGGCGCCGGCGGCAGCAGCGGCCCGGGGGGTGGGGGGTTGGTCAGGTGGCGAGTCGCCTGTGGGCGTTCTCGCGCCGGATTCTCGGTCTGCCCTTTTTGGAGTTGGGGCCGTTGTCGACCAGCTGGAGGGGTCATTTGGAAGACATTGAGCTCTCAAATTGGCTTTCTTCATGTTGCCGCAAATACGTCGGACACTCAGTGGAAGTGACAACTGCTTGCAACTCTGACATCTTGGCTGTAGCAAATGCTTCAAATGCTGCACTGCGCCTGTGTGACGTGCGTTTCTCCATGACTGGCTGAGTCCGATCTGCATGGCTTCTTGGTGCGAGCACTCAGGGCAGAGGCCGAAACAAACTGCTCAAGCTGTTGCTTTGCCACCTGTTTGAATATGTAGTTGGAAAAGGGATTCTACATCCCAGGGGCAAACTGGTAGCTTGCACTATTGAACACCCACAAAAAACCAGGAAGATCGGGGGGAGGGGGGGGGGAACTTTGCGAAGGTTCTCTGCCTAGAATCAAACAGAAACATTTCATGACAGCATCGTTAAGGTAAAAAACCCATTCATATCCTAAGGCCGATGCGGAGTCTTGCCTACTGCTCAGGTATAGGGCTTAAAGAGTGACATATTATGCACGACATCAGGACGTCGAGTTCTTATTTAGTACTTCTGAAGCCATTTGCTTCAAATACACCCAAACCTAGCTGCGCATCAAACTCCAAAGTTTCAGTGTCATTGTGAACAAACAACGTAGTAATGCAATCTACCCAGCACCTGGCAATGCATTGTTCTTGTTCATTCTTAAAGTCAGATTATGCAAAGTCCAAGCGGTTTTTAAAACCCCACTCCGAGCAACGACAACTGTGGGTGAACTCTAACCACGTATCATTTACCAGCCTCAGGGGAAGGATTCATGAGTTTTTCGTTGCAAACCACCACGTTTTCTGTGTCATGACTTTTAGTCAGGGACCCTTTGGAGGACATCATTTAGGTCGGGATTCATGTGCATCAATCACTTTTGAGGTGGTCCCCTAATAAAAATCATTGCCACATGATCAAAATCTCTCTCTCGCTCTCTCGGCCGCACCTTTTGCGAAAGCTCCAAGCTCAAAGAAGCCGAGTCGTTGAGCCGATGTGGCAAGGGCACCTGCGAAGAGCCCCTCCCGGATCAGCCGCCTGAGCCTGTGGGTCTACCCTGCAATTGTCAAAGGGCACCTTGTAAAAACTCAACTTGGTCAATGTCCAATCCCAGACAGGCTGCCAGCAAACGGAGTTAATTGCTCGAATTGGCAAAGCAGCGCGGTTGCACTCATGACTCATGATGACAATCAGGCCAAGTTCTCGGCTCGAGAAAGACGAAGTACAGGATTGCTTACAACGCGAGCAAGGGAAAGCGGGGGCAGGACAAATGCCATGGTTTTTCCATGGATTGTCCCGTTGGGACCTTCGATATGCTCCCTCTATGTCACTCAAGCATATTCCAAAAGCGGCGTGAGCGTCAGACGTGTTGGCGTCGACCAGTGGTCCGGTGAACCGCAACTCCGCAAGTTGATCTGCCTACTATGCTACGCCTGCATCGCGCCATTGTTCCGTGACATAATCATGCCAAACATGGGAGTAAACGGACCAGGTAAATGACACAAAACAAACCTGGTAATCCTTCCGTACTCCATACATTCTTGTTCGCACGCCCAAAGGGAGCATGTGTCGAGAAGGCATGGAGGGGCCCCCGGCACATATATACATTAACTCAAGTGGCGCGGATCTCGGAGACAACCTTGTGCTGACAGCGCTGCTTGGTACGTGCAACTAATTCTCTAATTTCTCTCGGCCTCACCAGGGCATGCACGTTTTGGTTCTTGACATACATAAAATCCAAGGGGCTTGAGAATTGGACACACATTATCCATGTAAGGACCCCGCAACCTGTTGTAACTACTTGTCCAGTGACGTCGAATCTCTCCCTTGAAGCCAAATCACACGACAGTTCTGGCTTGGTTGCACCGCTTAGCTTCCCTTTGAAACTGACCGAACGCGAGTACCCGCAAACAAAAAACAAACACAACACAGTCTTGTGATGCTGCTTTTGTTTAGCTTGTCACCAACAAAACCTTGGGGAGGTGTCGCCCCGGAGGGTGTCGCCTGCTCATTGCGCGCCAGGCCATTGCGGAAGGCGTCATTCAGATAGACTTGGACCCAACAAAAGACATCTAGAGGGGTCCAAAACGTGTTGGCACACTCCTGCCCCTCCAAATCTATGAAAAATAAACCTGTTTGACCTCCTGTGTCTCCAGCTAAAACAAATTGTTCGAATGCCACGGAGTTGGTCTCAGCTTCCAGTTTGGAACTTGCAAGACGTGCAGCCGAGAGTGCAAAGGACAGAACAGCTCAGCTCAGAACAGCTGCGGCAAGTTGTACTCTTTGAGCATCTTTCTGACCAACGCCTCCTGGCCGACATTCACGTCAAGTGGCCATGCGAGATATGGACACCAGTAGGTAAACCCCTGAACAAATTGATCTAAGGAACGCCCCTGAGCAAACTGATCTATGGCGTTCCTTTTGCTTTCCCCACCCAAACCCAAATCGGTTCATGTTGTCAGGAAAATGTTCATCAAGAAGTTCAATCAAATGTTCAAATGTTCATGCATCTAAAAAAAAGAGAAAGAAACAAACAACAACAACAACAACAACAACTTGCTCTTTCCCATGTCTAGGTCCTCCAGTAGAAGGGTTAGAAGGGTACCAACTTTTTCTGTCTATTTTATCAGGGGAACCCTCCCAACCAAAAAAGAAACGGTAGAAGAAACGGCACCTGGCTGGACCTCGACGTCTCAACTCGGTCCATGTCGTTCGATCCCATCCTTGAGGCCCACCCGGGTGGCCAACTCGCTGACCTGCTGCAGGTCTCCCTGGCAAGCGTCGTGGCGTCACGCTTTAGCCATGTGGCCTATGCACGAGTATGGGTGCTGTAGATCCCCTAGCAGGAATCCAAAAAATTAAAGTGTAAAGATCCAACCCACTAGCAGTAGAGCAAGTCTGGGTATGTCCCCTTTTCGTTGAGGGAAACCAAAAGGTGCCCCGGCGCCTCATAACTTTTTTGGGGCCCCCTAAAACCAAAAACTATATGGACACCTGAGACTTGGCACCTAAGAACCAATTCGGCAAAAAGAACCGCACATTGATGTGTCGCACACCTTGGGTGGCAGCAATCTCCAAGACCAATCGACGCAGGTAAGGTACAACAATTTCACCAACCTCAGATACGAGTCCAAATGTTTATATAACGCTGTTAAACGATTCCAACAACTACAGTCTGTCCCAAGGCAGAAAAACTTAGAAACACTTAGCGTGATGTAACTCAAGCCAGTATTGAACCAAATGATTGAATATGCATCCCTTGGGTTGCTCAAAGCACCGGTTTTGCTTCGCTGGACACCCCTTGCATTCAGCGATTTGATTCCATTCGAGGGATGCATGCCCATGACCCACATCTACTCTACCACCATCCCCAATCCCAAGGAGGTGCTGCTTCCCTACCAGGGGTGCTATGCCACATCTCCCATACCTCGCCTCCCTTCTGCGGAAGCTCAAGATCTGCGCTGCGGTCTTGTCCCCGATGAAGCGGACCTTCTTCACAACCTGCGCTGAATCCCATGGGTGATATGGGTTGGTTCGAGGAGAATCTGTTTGGGCTGGTTTTAAAGGGAAACCCTCCAATCCCACTAATTTGACACCCACCCATTCCGCTTGAAGGGGTAGATTGAAGTGCACCTCGAACAGGGCACTCCAGAGGAGGATTCGCGAACGAAGCCCAGATTGAAGTGAGTTTCCTTTTGGTGGGGTGAGGTCCAATGGAAAATATGTGCCTTCGGCCCCTTCGAATGACAACGCAGGGGTCGGCTGCAAAAGGAAGCCGTAGAGTCGTTGCAAAAGGGTAAACCCGTATACGACATGTGGTGCCATATCCATGCAAAAACCACCCCCCAGTACTCAGCCTCAAATCACGGCTAAGCCGTATCTCTGGGCGCAAGGGACCGCTTTAGATCCCAGGTGGATCCACAGCCATCCCGAATACAGCGGGCCATGCACACCAGTCGCACACCACCTACGTCGTCTCTGGGCCTCCAAATCGCGGTGGTTCAAGAGCCGCAGAAGTGCTCTCTCAGACCTGGCGAGGCGGAAGAACTTGGGACATCCACCCATGTGATACTTAGCAGGGTGTCCGTGTTGTTGTTTTTTTTGGGGGGGAACAACTTTCTCAACTTCAACAGAATTGATTGAACTCATGTTCAATACCCCACTTGGTTGTTGCGAGCCCAGTTCCCCGTCAAAATTAGGGACCCTTGTCGGACCCTTGTCGGACGGTTGGTGAAACAACAAAGCCAGCCTCAAGTCTGGCAGACCCCCCCCCCATCCCCCCGATGTTTGCCAAATCAAGGCTGGGAAAGGATCCCAACCGGTGTTCAACACCCTACAGTTCTTTGGAGCAGCTGATTGCAAGTCTCCTGACAACATTTTCCACTTTTAAACCACATCGCTGCAAAGAAACTCACTTAGACATGGGAGGTGTTTAATCACTCCGACCCGGGATAATGTGTTTCACTGCCATTCAAGCGAGCCAAGGGGAAGCCTTCGGCGCAAGGCCGCACTTGGAACTCGATCAATTCTTCTGACAAAACTGCAGAGAATCGGCCCGGGAACCTTCAGTTCCTGGAACGCATCAAAGGCAACCCCTTTGCCGCTTTGCACCATCCGACATCAGTGAGGGTTGGAAAGCTGCGATTGGATTCTCGATGGATTCCGCACAACTTAGGTCTTCAACCATGAAGGAAGCCCCTTTCAATATGAGTTTTAGGCTTGATTCCCGTCAAAAAAACTTCCCATACGGAGGGGGTCCTATTTGAGGGATGGTGATTATCATATCCAACTTACTTTGTCAGCCTCCGATTGAGCCCATTGGCCGCCGTTGGCTCGCAGCGAGGATACCTTCTTTCCGGTCAAAAGCAATGTGGCCTGCCAAAGCCGCTATGCAGGAAATCGAGCGCGCAAGTGCCGCGCTTGTGCACAAATGCACACACCATGGAGCCAGACTTCTGCACAAGGGTGCTTGTTCTTAGTTCCAGGCAGGCCCGGCTCTGGATTGAGGTGATTCCAAATGCGCTGTCAACCATGTTTTGAAAGGCCCATTTAAATATGCATGTGTCAAAGCTAAGATCCTATGTCTGGCAAATTTGGGAAGGCAAGCCATCCAACCTACTCACATGCTGAGGCTGCTGGTCAAACGTGACTGAACGCTTGACCATTGTCTTTACATTGTTTTGGGGAACCCCCCTTTTGGAGGGGTTCACAATATTTTGCAGGGAAGGCTTCTTAAGGTTGATGAACTTATCTTCTGTCTGGGTTCCATTCACACTTGCAGGAAGGTTTCTCAAGATGAATGAATTCACCCCAAATGCAGCTGGTCTTTCAACGAGTCCAACTGTTCCTTGCGGCAACTACGTTCATGGGTTCTGTGCGAACAATTATGGCTCGAATCAAGCTTGATACGTTTAGACCTCAATCAAATGGAGTGGCGCTGGCACATATGTCATGGTTGCAGCACGAGATATGTGCGTACGAGTTCACTGCTCATCTGGGAAAAGCGCAGATCTTTTGAGCAAAGCCTGCAAGCATCCAGGCTCTGGACAGCTTGCAGTCGCCCATGCGCGGGCAGCCTCTCCTGTACAAATTGGCCCCAATGGCTTGATTTCACACAACGCGGTCCGTGCACAAAAACCAGATCATGTGGTCAACGTTGCTCACAGTTATTTGTTGAGTCAGAAAGCAAGCAGCTAAGTCGACGGAACAGAATGCTAAGCCGGGAAAACCGGAAGATACGTCGAGCAACATATTATCAATACCAGTAGAGCCGGCGACGCCGATGGGCGGAAGTGTAAAAAATTCAAACAACTATGGTTATGTGTCTCTGTATTTTTGTTTATTGTGTTCATCTTCTTGCGCTTTGTCATATTTATTCCTTTTTCCGTACTTTGTTTTATTTTCATTTTTGATTTGAGTCTTCCATTGTGTTTCCTTTCTTCTATTTGTCCTTCTTTCTGTCTGTCTTTCTTTCTTTCGTGACTGCCGAGCATTGTGCATTATCCACCACAGGACAAAGAAATGAAACACATACGCAGCTGTCGACGTACTAAAGCTTCTGGGCATGAAACAGAACTAGCAACATGTCAGCAGAACGAACTCTCACAACATGGTCTCTACAAGCAAAACATGCATGATGTGTTCCCTCACAAAGAGTACTGCTCATCTGATGGACTTTGAGGTGTGTATGCGGGCTACATCATGCCCAGCAAGTGCGTCGTGGAACAGAATACCTAAGACGACATATTTGCTGTGATAATGAAGGATGACGGCAGCTTTTCCAGCAACACATATCAAGTTGCCTGCTTGTGTCAGGCTGGCATGAGCTGCAGAAGAATCCGCCAGCCTCCAGCAAAACATGGATCCGACCAAGGGAAAGGCACCTAGAAACCTGAGCACGCTTCACCCCAGTTACGCTCACTACGAACCAAAGGTCGTATCAGGCCAGCGCGACCTCAAGCGTGACTAGCCCATCCGAAGCTTGCTTGGCAAGCCTCGGGCGTGTCAGGCTGGAGAGCAACATCCTGTCGGATGCCCGAATCGTGCTTTCTGTGATGCTTCACATTGCTCTGGAATACAAAGTGTGAAATTGTGCTGTTGTGTGCTAACAAACAACATCTTGAGTGTTGTTATGTTTTGCTTTCAGGATGAATATCTCTTCGCAAAGTAAACTGGGATTCCAAGTGCAGAGTTGTAGCCAAGAAAGTTGAGTCAAGTAATAAGATCAAAGGTCCCTGATCAAAGGTCCGTGGTCAAGCAAAACTTATGTTGCTACTTGTCGTCACTTCTGAAAGCTGCCTTGCCTTCCCTCAGATTCCCCGCCAAAACGTCAACCGAGTTACCCCGTGGCCATGGACAAAAAAAGCAACGCATATTTGCGTTGATATTTTTGGAGGGAAAGCCACGCGACAAACATGCGGCCAAGACAGCGTGTCACCAATCCATTAGGACGACTCAGTCTTCTTCTCCACCCTGCCAATCACTTCCGGCCGCTCGCGCGGGAAGAATCATGCACAAGTGCAATCTCGAGGACCGTCGCTCGCCTGGAGCGAAAAACGATTGAGCGACGTTCTGGCTAAAGTCCACCCTTCAATCGGGTGGGGCTGCAAGGTATTGTTGACCCAGGATTAATCAACCTGTCCCATTATTAGGGGGGTGTTCCCTCCAAAAGTGATGAATCCCCACTAAACGGGACACCCCCTTAATTTATCAAGCAGGGGTTTATTAGTCCGGGGTTAACATTAAGGCTGGGGGCACGAATTCATCAGGACTGGTTCTTTTCACGGGAAATGATAAATTTAGAGGTCCTGCAACAAATCACTCAAAGTGGGTTCTTCAGCCTGACTCTGCAAAGAATCTGGATAGATTTGCCCTACGCAAGATTGTTGCACCAATCACTGGCATGCCACATGAATCTGTTGCAGTTGCTAGGATCTTGTGTAAAGAAGGAGGTGCCCAATTCTCCACAGCAGCTCCAGGACAAAGACCGAAGCTTCTGAAAGCTACAAGCTAGGCTCCCCTCAATATGGCGCTCACATGGCGCTCACAGCAAAAACACCCAGATTCATGTTCAACAGCATCTTGAGTATGACTCACTGTTTATCGTGTGACAATTCTGTTGACTTGACAATTGCTTTTTCTCTCAAAACAAAGAACAGTTGCACAATCCAAATCCCTGACTGTATTTAGAAACCGCAAAAGAAAGCGTAAATACACAAAGAGTATTGAACGAAGGCGCTGATCAACAACCATGTGAGGAATCTGCTGGGATCCACCGGAAGCTCTTAATTACAGGCCCTCCTCCCTATGACCTTGCAGGTGAACATTCACAAATGACTTGCAGCAAAGGACGGCCCAAATTCACACCAATGTATATACGTATTGCGGAACCCTACTTGGTGAAAATGACATGGTGGTGCGTGTTCAACTGGTCCCTGTCCGAATGATTGGTTCGGGGTAGTCGTCAACCATTCGCAGAAGGAGGCCATTCCATGTTGGGACATGCCACCCTTTTGCGGGGGGATAGTTGATTTTGTGGGTGTGCCAAAACCTCAACTGAAGGTCGCCTTCTTGCGACGGCGCTTCTGATCACGGCCGCCCGTGCCTTCACATCGCATTGCAAGAGGAATCTGCGTTGGGAGCCTGGGCCTGAGAGAGCTTCGACCCGGCTCAGCAATCAAATGCTGATGAGCCGCGGATGGGTGAGTCACAGTAGACTGACGGGTCCAAATTCCAGGGTTGATCCACAAAAACTTGGGGAAGCAAGTTGGTCGCTGCGACAATAGCAGAAAACCTGAGCGAGCTTCTAGGTTCACATAATATGTTATTCGCACATTGACATATACAAACATGCTTCAGATGTATATATACTATAAATTTTAATATATCAAACACTGATATCGTATAATGTGTTGATTGTATCTCGATCTTGAAGTGTCGGTGTGGCACTTTTGTGGAGGCTCGGAGCAACCTGTTAAAACTACAGCCCCATCGCACTGCCAGATTCCCACTTTCTTGCTGTTCAAGTGGGCCAGGGGAATCCTCCAAACTCCGGGTTTGGCTTCTTGCCCGCACCTCGACCTCTGGGGGGGCGGGGTTCATCAGACATCCTAGCGGGTTTCAGCTTTGTGAGTGAAGTTTCCTTTAGACTTTCCCAAGGCTTCAAGAGCATGCTGCGCCAACTCGCCGCGCGTGGTGTTTGAAATGGTGTTTGATGTAATGCCAAGAATGCGCATCTAAAGTTTACCGTAAATACCGTTCTTTGGGGGCAAGGAAACTTTTGGGTCTCCATGCATGTGCCTGGGTTCAACATGGGTTATGGGTTTGTTTCCCGCTTCGTACGCCGCCTGTAGTGGGAGCACACAATGAAAACACTTGCAGATGGACGTTAGCTGTGAGGATGCGCTTCGACCCCTCATTCACCTCAGTTCCTTGGGTGCTTGGATCCATTTCGATTTTTTGGGGTCAGGTGCAGTAACTGAGACACCTCGCCTGGCTCATCACAGATTCGTCGTCCCAGCGGTAGGGCACAGCTCGCAGGCGGCACCGGTCGCGCTCCAGATCCAAGACCTCAAAGCGTGCGAGCTGACAGAAGAGTTTTGGTCTTGGAAACCTACAGTCCTCTTGAAATGACCCGCTGTCCACATGTCCATGAGTATCCAAAGTACTGTCCACTCTCATGGATTCAATGAGCGGATCCGGTGACTCTTCTGCCCAAAGGACTCGGATCCGTAACCTTTCGGAGCTGCGTTGACTAGACCTTCCCGGACAGGCGAAAAGCTCCGCTGGTATTTCCAGGTCGGCCAACTCCCGAATTTCTGGTGAAGTCCAACCTTGAGGAACATTGGTGTCTTACATTTGACCACTAGGAAACACAAATATGTCCAGTTGGGCTTCTTTAAACATCATCCAAACGAGGGTCGTGATTCCACCAAGCCTCACTCTCATGGAAGCTTCGACAAGGAGATATTCTGAAATTCCACCTGAATTCGGCTCACCTGACTTCCATAGAGAGTGAGAGTGGGCATATGGGCTGCGCTGTTCTTGATCAGGCTACCAGTGTCGCGCGTTGATGCTGGACCCCCGTGTTCACAGCCTTTCATGTTCATCGGCACCCTAAACGGGATTGGACACATCTACAATAAAGCAACATGCCGAAACACACAACTAGAGAAGCACAAAAGCAAGCAGGATACGCAGAACAGATGGCACCACCCAACCGTTCGCGCCTTCGCAAGAGGCTCCCGCACCATCAACTCCGTTTGGGTCCATCAAGGTGACACTCCTTCACACAAATACAACACCAGACCCCTTAAAAGGAAGCTTCACTTTATTCTCTCCATCGCAAACCTGCGGTTTGCTGAGGTCAAATTACATACATAACAAGCTCTTGCCCGAAAAAACAACACCAAAAATCCAACAGATTTCCCGGACCCCCGAACCGTTGTCCGCCTGCGCAAGGATTTCTTCCAGTCGATCGGTCCAACAGCTGGCCTCGAAGGCCGAGTAGGGCGGGAAGAGCGTCTCCGACTCGTTGGACCTGGCCGCGCCGTGGGACACTCCCAGTGGCCGGAGGGCGGAGGTCTGTCTTGGAGGTTCTTCGTGGCAAAATCAAAAAAAAAAAAACGCCAAAAGAAGGCGCACCAACATATATATTTATATATTATGTATATGTATGATATGTCTGTATGCATGTACATATTAATACGTTTATGGCTCGCGTATGGCTTCAAAATACGGGGTGTGTGCCTGACAACAACAAGAACTTCATTGCACCAGAATAAACCCCACATAGCATGGGACATTTGACCGATATGGCTCTTTCCTGACCAAAAAAAACTCCTGACCACCCAAACAGCATCCTGACCAGAACTTTCAGCCCCCACCCGGCCCGAGTTCGCCCAAAAACACACCCCAAATCTTTGGAAGTAAGAACCCCCCATACCTAAAGTCATAGAAACCAGCTACAGGAAATTCTAAAGGGAATTTAGCCAACTACCCGCCAACATCAGACAATTCCTATAGAATTTCCAATGGTTGGTTTCTTAGATAAAGCTATCCGGGGAACCAATATAACACCATTCATTGTACGTCCAAAACACGCCTTTCAATTGGACTCAAATCAAGCAGGCCACTCACTGCCTCGTGGAAACCTCCACCTTATAAATCATCCAACTGGTGGTTTGCCTTTAAGGGGGCCCCTGGGTTCATTCCCACATTCCCTACTGAGCACTAGCAAGAAAAACATGCACATCAGGCTGCGTGCCAGGCGCTCAAAACCAGCCACTTCTTAAAACGCTCTCGCTCTCAGACGAAGCCCGAAGGTTTTTGCAGCCATTCAACGTCGCTCCATGCAAACCACAATCACAAGCAGCACCTTGCTCACTGGCTCGCAGCCAGCTCTAGTGTACATAATGGTCCCGCAGCAAACAAAAGAAGCCTGACTCGGTCGTTAGATTTGGTAAAGTCCATTGAACACTCAATCCACTTCCCGCTCAAACAAGAGCTCGATAGATTGAAGAGTAGGTGTTGGAAGAATTTACCTCCAACCATGCAGTGAGGTCACCCAAGCCCTGTTGATCATCTTTAATTCCAAGATGGTGTCCACTACCCCCAAACCACTCCGGCGTAAATACCCTTGTATAGTGGCCAGAAAGTGGCTGTGTATCCCATTCAACCAAATCCTGGCGTTTATCTGTTTGAGGGCAGTGATGGTAACCGGGCACCGTCTTAGATCCAGGACTCAGCCCAAAAAGTAATTTTCTCCCCGTCACCATTCCGCGTTTCCAGAGGTCCCGCCCATTCACATCCGCGCCTCGAGCTCACGTCCTGAGATTTTTTTGGGACTCGGTGGACTCTCTATGCTCTGCCCGTTTTCGGATCCGCCAAAAGTGAACAGGTTTAAATGGAAACTACCAAACTAAAAGGCTAAAAAGCCAAGGAAGCGGATGGCTGGGAGCCACCAAGCATGTCAAGATCTGCGAGAAGGAACCAACGACTTGTAAACCTTCTGGATATAGGGCGATGCAACCCATTTCGCCGGGGCATCTGAAGTTTCTCAAAGAAGAGAACGCACTTAGGATTAGTACTTTAGTGAGGAGTGCCCGTTGTCAATCCTCCTGCTGATCGAGTGGATGTGCTTGACGGCCTGTTTCTGTATCTTGGCCATCTACATTGTCTGGGCACTGTTTTGACCACACGACCTGCCCGTGCTTGTCTTTGTCTTGGGGGCTGTGTTTCAGGGAAAGCCTTCAAGGGCAACCTCCAGACGCACCGAAATCTCAACAGCTCCGGCCCACCCCAGCTCACCTGGGCTGTTCAATTCTGGCAACTGGCTCCCGACGGAGCAACTTGCGAGAAGCGCTTCGTTGCGGTGTTGGTCATCAATGGGAGCGAACTGGAATCTAAGACACCGAGGCGCAATGAGATTGGAGAATGACAAGCCTAACCTCAAGCATAAACGGGTACCAGCCGATGCGAAGTAGCCGCTTCCCCCCCAAGTTCGAAGATTCAGCAGTTGATCCAGTCATTCTAGGTTGTGAGGTTTGCTCGTCGTTTGTGTCTTTGCCTGTCCCGGACCCACCTGAATGTTACGCGCTCCGAAGTAGTTCTCCGGGATCTCGATGGTCCACAAGAAGCCTGGATGATCCTGCCGCTCGGCAAGCTACACTCAGGTCCGGCCGAACAACATGTTGACATGTTCTTACCTGCTCAAAAAACCTAGACATCGACGCCCTGAAGAATGAGCGATCACACATCCCGAAACGAGGACAACCAGGCGCATTTGAAGAAGGGTGCGGATTTATGTTGGGATGTTTTTTTCGTTTTTTTTTTTTTTGGGGGGGGGGGATTTTTTTTAGTTTTTCGTCCGGGCCAGTAAAAGCATTTTCTCGCGAAATTGAGCATCTTACACTAGCCCGCCAACATCCCCAGCATCGTTTTCAACATTCCCCGCATGTTCAAAACCAATGAAAGGGTGTGTTGCCAAAGCCGCCAAAAGCCGCGTAAACCAGCGAAACGCCGCACAAGCCAAAGCGCCACCTGCCGAAGAGGAACTGGGAATGCAGAGGATGCGAAAAGCCAAAGCCAAAAAGCCACCAAAAGCCGCATAAACCAACAAGAAGCCGAAAAGCCAAGAAGCCGAGAAGCCAAAAAGCCAAGAAGCCGAAAAGCCAAGGAGCCAAAAAGCCAAGAAGCCAAGAAGCCATCAAGCCAAAAGCGAAAAACAATTCCCCCCCAAAAAAAGAGAAAAAACAACCTAAAATAAATACCCCTCCGTTGAAGAATTGGATTGTTGCACAGGTGTTCCATGAATCAGATCAACGTCATTGATCGAAACTGATCTTGCCTTGTGGCTTTTGCACTCTTAGAATGCCCCACAAGGCGACGGTCCTCTTCCCAACAATCGGGAGCGCCCGTCCTAAGTCCATTTTCCGGCTCCTTTACACTTCCTTTCAACAACCTTGGGGAACTTTCTTGTGGTGATAAATCGTGATGTTGACAAACGTCATACAAGCAGCTGACTAATTACTAGTCGTCCGGTTCCGCAATGCCAAAACCTTGATCTCGTTTTGGACTCGTTTGAACTCGTTTTACAACATCATCAAAGCAAATCAAGCGGAAACAGACCCTCTTGTTTTGCAGCCCTTGTTAGGAAACCTGACTTGAGATGGACCAGGTGGGACCACGGCTATTCGCTTCATTTTCCACTCCGCTGTGTCACGCCAGGGTCTCTTTGAGACCGGCATATATGGCATCCGGTGAATTGCAGTAAAATATCTTGACTCCTTCAACAAGTTGGCCCAATGACTCGTGTCCAGCACCATACTGTGGATGGACGGAATCCATTTCGCACCACTTTGAAACAATGGTAAACAAGTATTTGTTGGCATTTACAGGGGAATCATCCCAAGCTTTGTTGGGCGGTGCAGGATTTCGTCCATCCACAGAATTTGCTATTCAATCCAACATGGGGCGCTACACGCTACACATTCATTGGCAGAAGAAGAAACAAACAACGGGGACCCCAACCTCAGCAACTTGGAGTCGCGCATGCTTTGACAAAACAATTCGGAGGGTGGCCGTTCGCCACCAGTCCGCAGAAAACTGTGAATGCCCCTTGAAACCAAGCGGCCGTGACAAGCCCCAAGCGGGGCTCGCGTGCAAACGGACGGCGACGGCACAACCAAACATCGGTCTCCCGTGGGGAAAGGTATTGAAACCATTCATATGTGGGAAGAAATGTGGCCTCAGCATTTTTACTCTTGGGCCCTGGAGAAACCGCACGAAGCATCCTGCCGAGACCTCAACCTCCCAGCGTTTGGCTACTCACCCTTTGCTCTGGCACGTGCTCGTCACTGCAGCTTCAACCTGCACGCTGCAAATGACATGCTCCTTGCCTTGAAACCTCAGACATGCACACAAAATTGCAACCGGGTAACGGACAAGCCAATCCGTGACTACTATGTTACTATGTTTTAGACTTTACACAACTCCCCAGTTATCGCCTTTTCTCACAAAAAGCAACATGTTCTGATCACGGGGTCGCATCTGAGCACTTTAGCATACCAGAGCCAGGTGGATGAATATCAAGGAGTGCTTTCCCAGGGAAGTCTCTGAAGGCTTCTAAGGAGGATGTCCTTCAGGTGCACCAAAAAAGCATAGGCTGAGTCATCTGTTCCGCATGCACTGACATGTTGCGGTGATTGCACATGGCGTTGTTCCTATTTGGCATGTTCTTGCTCAGCCAAACGCATGCAAGGATTTTGCACTAATGAATTAGTTTGTTTCTACCTTTCACGCCAAGTTGAACATGGAACCAGCAAGACCCTCATTTTTAGAGGTATCTCACGTCGGGGGTGGGACTTTTGTTGGATTCTGCGTCAAACACGAGGCACGTCGGATTGCATAGCGGGCCCAAAGGCTTCCCCATGAAAGCTTGAGAAGCTCATGCGTAGTGAGCTGATCCCTCAGGAACGACTTTACACGGGAAGCCAAAGGGTCCCAGATTCAAACAAATATATGGTGACCCCACAAATGATTTTCCTTTTCCCTTTGAACCAAGGTCAGCAAGATCCTCTCTGCGAGCACTGTGGCGTTGAGCCTCCGCTCCTCAGCTCCTCAGCTCCTCAGCTCTCCTCTTCCTCTTGGGACGCGTCGGACCCGTCGGACCCGTCTTCCTCCGTGAGATTCTGCACCTCCGAGCGCAGCTCGATGATCTCGTTGATTAGCTTTTTGATGCTTTGGCGCGTCACCTGACGTGTTGCGGATAGGCAACGCGGCCGCGAAACCCTTGGACTTGTGATTCGACCAAGATGCTCACAAGGATTCTTTCGGCCTTAGTATGCCCCCCATAAACAATAAGACAGGTAAAAACCGAACTGCTACTGAAAGGGGGTGGCAGGTAGATCACGCTGTGATGTGTGCATATCCAACATGCTGGCCTTTGCAACATCATATTTCCTGATCGGTTTCCACTGTGTGTTCCAAAATGTTCTGCTGTAATCCAAGTATATGCTGATGGTATATATGGTGCTAGTTCACCATGTCTGGCAGTGTGGACCCCCATGCAATTCGTAGCCCACTTGTTAACAAAAAAGATTGCGGTCTGGCAGGTGCATTTACAAACCGTGCGGGCGGAACACCGAACCCTGTTTTTGGAACCGAGAATGAGTTTGCATTGGCAGAGCCACTTAAAACAAGCAATTTCAGAGCGAGAAACGCTAAGCCTGGCGCCCCACGTTTTGACAGCTCAGCTCCAAGATCGCACCGTCTTCAATGGCATCACTTGTTGAATGGCTTCTAGGATTTCTCTCAGACAAGCACGTGATGTTGCCAAGGAAAACACCAACCCCCCACCCGACCCCCCCCGAACCTGAACCCACTGCCAGGGGCATCTTATCCCCAAAGGGAACCAATACCTTGTGGTAGTAGAGGATCTTTATGTGGTGGCCCTGGATCTATTCCGGAGAGTTCCAAGTGTCAATACTGAGGGATTGATACTGGATAAGCCCTGGTAAGCTGTGTGTTGTGGTTTATCCTGAAAGTGGTCCGCTAGCACGGATGCAATGGCTCAGTGAGCTATGTACGTCTGAGGTGTGACATGAAGGGCCTTGAGCCAAAATGATAACGTGTTGCATGGAGATGAATGGGTTCAGAAAACAAACACACCACCCCCCGGTCCGTGGTGGGGAGAAGAAATAGGTCTGTGGCGTGGACACGATCCCAGTTCTGGTGTTCGGTTTCCCCCCCGCTAGCATAAACAACAAGACCGGTAGAAGCCGAACTGCTACTGAAAGGGAGTGGCAGGTAGATCACGCTGTGATGTGTGCATATCCAACATGCTGGCCTTTGCAACATCATATTTCCTGATCGGTTTCCACTGCGTGTTCCAAAATATTCTGCTGTAATCCAAGTATATGCTGATGGTAAATATGGTGCTAGTTCACCATGTCTGGCAGTGTGGATCCCCATGCAATTCGTAGCCCACTTGTTAACAAAAGCGATTGCGGTCTTGCAGGTGCATTTTCACATGCGCACGATCCGCATGCCGTTGTAACATGAGATAGGAATCGGGCTTTGGGCAATGTTGTTCCCCAGATAGCTGAAAGCTATAGGGGTTCTTACTTCTAATAAAGAAGGAAAGTGATTTGCGAGATTGAGGGCCGGGTGCTAGGGGGCATGCAGTTTGGGGCGCTGGTGGAGGTGCTGCTTTGCGAGCTTGACGGCCGGGTGCCAGGGGGCATGCAGCTTGGGGTGCTAGTAGTGGAGGTGCTGTTTTGCGAGAGTGATGGTCGGGTGCTAGGGGGCATGCAGTTTGGGGTGTTGGTGGAGGTGCTGTTTTGCGAGATTGACGGCCGGGTGGCATGCAGTTTGGGGTGCTGGCGGAGGTGCTGTTTTGCGAGAGTGATGGCCGGGTGCTAGGGGGCATGCAGTTTGGGGTGTTGGTGGAGGTGCTGTTTTGCGAGAGTGATGGCCGGGTGCTAGGGGGCATGCAGTTTGGGGTGCTGGTGGAGGTGCTGTTTTGCGAGCTTGACGGCCGGGCGCTAGGGGGCATGCAGTTTTGGGGTGTTGGTGGAGGTGCTGTTTTGCGAGAGTGATGGCCGGGTGCTAGGGGGCATGCAGTTTGGGGTGTTGGTGGAGGTGCTGTTTTGCGAGAGTGATGGCCGGGTGCTAGGGGGCATGCTACTAGTGGAGGTGCTGTTTTGCGAGAGTGATGGCCGGGTGCTAGGGGGCAGGCAGTTTGGGGTGTTGGTGGAGGTGCTGTTTTGCATGGCCGGGTGCTAGGGGGAATGCAGTTTGGGGTGCTAGTGGAGGTGCTGTTCTGCGACAGTGATGGTGGAGGTGCTGATTGACGGCCGGGTGCCAGGTGTGACGTGCTGGTGAAGGTGCTTTGCGAGATTGATGGCCGAGCGCTACGGGGCATGCAGTGGGTGCTGGTGGAGGTGTTGCTTTGCGAGAGTGATGGCCGGGTGCTAGGGGGCATGCAGTTTGGGGTGCTAGTGGAGGTGCTGTTTGCCAGAGTTGGCCGGGCGCTAAAGGCATTCAGTTTGGGGTGTTGGTGGAGGCGCTGTTTTGCGAGAGTGTTTGCCTGTTTTGCGAGAGTGATGGCCGGGTGCTAGGGGGCATGCGGTTTCGGGTGTTGGTGGAGGTGCTGTTTTGCATGGCCGGGTGCTAGGGGGCATGCAGTTTGGGGTGCTAGTGGAGGTGCTGTTCTGCGACAGTGATGGTGGAGGTGCTGATTGACGGCCGGGTGCCAGGTGTGACGTGCTGGTGAAGGTGCTTTGCGAGATTGATGGCCGAGCGCTACGGGGCATGCAGTGGGTGCTGGTGGAGGTGTTGCTTTGCGAGAGTGATGGCCGGGTGCTAGGGGGCATGCAGTTTGGGGTGCTAGTGGAGGTGCTGTTTGCCAGAGTTGGCCGGGCGCTAAAGGCATTCAGTTTGGGGTGTTGGTGGAGGTGCTGTTTTGCGAGAGATGCGGTTTCGGGTGTTGGTGGAGGTGCTGTTTTGCGAGATTGACGGCCGGGTCAAGCTCGCAGTTTGGGGTGGTGGTGCAACTGCTGTGTTGGGTTGCCGGGGTTCTAACTTCTAACGAAGAAGTGGGGTTGTTTTGCAAGATCGACGGTTGGGAGCTAGGGGGCATGCACTTTGGGGTGCTGGCGCAGGTACAGTTTTGAGGTGCTGTTCGGGCTGGTGACAGTACGTGACGGCAAGGTGCTCGGTGCTCGGGGACCTGTCCAATGCTGGTGTGGGTGCTGCGTTGGGGTGCTGTTGGGGCTGCTGTCTTGAGGTGTTGGTGACGGTGTGGGCAGGGTGCTAGGGCGGGTGCTGTTTCATGATGCCGTTGAACCGGTTCGGACGTTGTTGCTGCTCTAGTAGTCTAACGGTCGTTTGTCATGGTGCGTGTTTCGTGGCTGGTGTGTCATCATGATGTTGTCACCCGCGTCATGATGCTGCTGTCACTGCGATGCTGCGATGCTGCGTTATGGTTCGTGGGTGTGGTGGCGCCATGATTGCTGCCAACATCAGGATGATGCTGAATTTCACTACGCTGTCGCGAGAAGATTCGTGGCTGTGGTATCATCATGATGCTGCCTTTTAAATTTTACCATTACCATGATGCTGTTCGCATCACCATGATGCTGTCCGCATCATGGTGGTGCTGTCCGCATGATCGTGATGCTGTCCGCATCATCATGATGCTGTCGAACTCATCAGGACGTCGTCTCTGCCTTTTTACTGCTAGATATGTGGCGCGGAATCGTTCGTTGCTGGTGCATCAGCATGATGCTGTCAACATCATCATGTTTGCTGCTGAACTCATTAGGACGCTGTCTTCGTGTCTATTTAGCGCACATGCTGAGTGGCTGTGGTATCATCATGATGCTTTCAACATCATCATGATGTCTTCCAACTGCACCATTTTTGGATTGGCTTCAAGGGACTTGACCTGTTCAGTGGCTTTAACGGGAAACCAACAAAAACACCTATCCAAAGTCTAAAGACAGAGCCATGCATTTCTCTGGAGGTTCACCCTGGGTCCAGCATTCAACCACCCCGGCTTCCAGCAATGGGTCCACATGGGTTTTTCGAGTCGCCCCACAAGTTGGTCATAGCCTACTTGAACAGTTTGACACCTCAACAAAAACACGTCCTGTGTCTTTGCCCAACACTTACACCCTTGTCGAGTCCTTTTGACGGGGAGTCCCTATGTGAAGACAAGCTTGTCTTGAAACTGGCTTTCATTTGTTCCTTGTTGTTCAAACAAACAAACTCCGCACGCCTGTGGCCATGGTACCCCAAAACAGGAACATTCACAATGGTTGGCTAACTTTTCTATGAGAGGGTTGATGATCCCTACTAACCCCAAATAGGTGGGGGTTGGCCAGTCCTAATCCGTAATCCCCATAAGGAAGCCACTACAAGGGGACCCCTTGCGTAAACCAAGGTAAGGATGAAGGACTACAGTACCTTCGAACAGCCAAAAACAAGCGGGTATTGCCACATCTGGCCTTGTTCTCGTGGCTCATGCGTGCCAGCTGGATGCTCTTCGCTGGACCGTGCAGCTGCATGCAGCCGTTCACCTTCGTTCATTGTGCCATTGTGTTGAAGGATTTTTTGGGGGCTCAGGGTTCGCACATGCACATGGGACAAAGACCCCTGTGAGTCGTGTTTGAAGGGAAGCCAAAGGGAAAAGCGATGGCGCCATTTTTGGGGATCCGCTTTTGGGAGAAACCAGTGTTGTCGTTTCTTGGGGCCCTAGACACGGGTGGCCTGAACGCAGGGCTTGGCAGCGCAGGTTCCGGAGGGTTCCGCAGCGTCCCGGGCTTCCGAGGCAGTTGGGGGTACCACTGGGCTTGGCTGCACACCCATGCAGCACCAACGGAAACTAAACAAAATGGCAGGCAGGTCAGCTTAGTTTGGACAAGTCACAAACTCATCGATGTCGATGAGCCCATTCTGATCTTGATCAATGATCATGAAGAGCGTCCACACATCCTCTCGCGAGCGTGCGTAGCGGCGACCACATTCAAGGCAATTGGTGCTTTCGGTTGAACAACATGCTTTGGGAAACGTCACCCGATGTACCGTCAGCAGCCGTCCAACTGTCACTGGCCGCGCAACAATTGCAAGAAGGAATGCATGCGTGTTTGCGCTAGATTTGATGCTATACATTGCGTAAGGCAGCTCGTTGAAAACGATGACCCAAAAGAAGCCACACCTGTTGGGATGGCTTTCTCCCGTGAGACGTGAAATCCACTGATAATTATGGGGTGCCTAGTCCAGGCTTCGGCACACGGCATAGTACTGCGCCAGTGAAAAAGATCAATGTTCCCATAAGTTCGAACTCACAATTACGGACCCCCAAACTTGTGGATTTATGTAAACTTCCTTGTATTCTCCGTTAAATTCAACCAAATCAACTTTCCCCTCAGAAAACGTGCGCGCACACACACACACGTGTGTCTCCTTCTCAGATCACCCCACCAAAAGGAACTCACTTAAAAAGGCACCCCACAGGCGATGTGAAACCATCCCAAAAGGGGGGCGCCAATAGGCCAAAAGGGAAGCTGGAATTTCCCCAAGTTGGCAAGCAAGCAAGTGCCCACCCAGATTGCCTGAAACCTGTGAGGCATCTGGATAGTCCAAAAAAAAGCTTGCACCCCTTTGGATCAACAGCACTCAGATTTGCTCCCCTCAATGCAAACGGTACAGGATCCAGCAGTACGTCCGGTCACAAAGGCTTGGACCGCTTGCCAGTTGTCCGGCTTTCTTTACAAAGCTTCAATATCAACTCACCTGAAGGAACGCAATTGAGATTGATTGAAGTTCAAATACAAATATTTATAACTTGTTTATAACATGACCCCTCTGTTGAGGAACCTCTCTTGGCAGCACCACCGCATCTCTCCGAGGAACAAACAAATGAAGGAGTCAACTGCCGAATGCAATGTGGCTAGCGACACCTTTTGCTAGGCTTGATGTTAATTACGTGGTAAACCATGAAAAAAAAGGAGTTAGAAGTACCCTCAATCCAGTGCACAAGCGGTTGATCAGCGACCCGCGTGAACACCCCCAACAACCCTTCCGCGGGCGCTCGCTGAGACCGATGTGAAAAAACAAACACCGAAACCTGCTCTGGGTGGAACTGTTGGGCCCAACACATGGTGCCACTGAAGTTGAAGTTGACTTACCTGACCGATGCGGAAAAAAAACACAATCCTGGAGACTTGGTTGGACCCTGACCCACGCGGGGGGAAAAACAAAAAGAAACAGACACAGAACAAGCAGCGACGCTCTCGGTCCGTGGTGGCAATGTCCATGGACTCCAAGAAGCTCGACACCTTCTCCGAGCCCAAGGCGCCTTTCAGCTCCTCCACACTCACCTCGCGCGGCGCTCTCGGTGCTCTCGATGCTCCCTTCGGGAGCTGGAGCCGAGAGCAAACACCTTTTCGGAAAGGCGAGTGGAAGAGAACTTGGTGAAGGGGAACGGGAACAACCTGGCATAACCTGAGTAACTTGTTGTTGGTTCCACAGCCAGGCCGTCCCTTTTGGGGTGTGTTGGGATTTGCGGAAGCTGACAACGTCACCGGACGCCTGTGTAAGATGTGCAATTTTGCAGAAACAGCTATCTGGCATAGACACTGCCTCACGTGCGGGCTCGGGGGGGAGAACGTGCGTGGTTGAACGCCTCGCGCACGTTGCAACACCACGGCTAAGAGTTGCCACTAGCGTAGTTAGGTGGGGCCCGCTAGCTCATCCACGCTGTTCTGCCACACAGGCTGGTCCATTACTCCTTCGTATGATGACTGCATTGGCTGCCCAAAGTAACTTATTACTCTTGGTCACCTTATTTGCATAGTTCTGGAAGCAGGCAATGTTGCTTCACTTCTGCGATGCCAGAAAAGCTCAACTTAAGACGTTGCAGAGGACCTTTCGTCGGAACAAGACCCCGAACAATGCCATACTGTTATCGTCAAAGTTGCTCAGTGAGGCCAAATAGTTTTCCAACGGCCACAAAGTCGGCTTTTGTAAATCCGATTGGAACATGGAGCGCTGAGCGCACCCCAACAATTGAAAGTGTCCCTTGGGTTTCACTTTGAACATCTTTGAACTACCCCCAAAAGGGTGCCCTTTAAAAACAAACACACACACACACACACACACACACACACACACACACACACACACACACACACACACACACACACACACACACACACACACACACACACACACACACACACACACACACACCACACACACACACACACACACACACACACACACACACACACACACACACACACACACACACACACACACACACACACACACACACACACGCCCAGACCTGCCCTTGGCTCACGCCGAGGAGTTCTGTGCATTGCAATTGTGTAAAACCTCTGATCTCGGCGCAAGCAGCGATAGACACAACACTAGAATATGATGTTTGCCAGCCCAAGACGTGTCAGGCTCTGTGATGCGCAAAGAATCCGGAACAAAGAAGCTGAAAGAAACATGCGCATCGTTGTTGCCGACCAAATGCAAACTCAGCCGCTACGCCGGAGCCGTCCTTGTCCATTTCCTCAAATCCGGGGCCAGTTGCCCTGAAAAGATCGCCTTTTTGGTCCGTCCCGCCAAACAAAACGGGGAAACTGAGTGTCAACTTGAAGAATTCTTCATCTTCTGGTGACTTCCGTTTAGAGGAGTCTTTCCAGGAAAGGAACTTTGGAACTCAGACATGTTCGTCAGCAACAGATTGACGCTAGCACCAAAGCCAGAGTAAACGCCCCAGGCAGTTCCAAGCATTGTTGGTACATCGGTGCTTCCTAAAACAGGGACCCGTCAACATGGCCGGATTCTCTTGGGGTTCCTCCAAACAGCAAACATAAGGGTGCCCGGTGAACACGAACGTGATGCCCCTTTACAACGTGGCATGCAACATGATGAGTGACTATCCACTCGTGGCGCAGGTGGGCAATGCGCTCCAGGGGTTGGCCGTTTTTTGCAGGCTGCGCAAAATGACACTGGACTCTCAACAAGGACCCGCCATATCAGCACCATGTAAGCAACTCATCGGCAACGACTTGCTGGTGGCTGCGTGTCCTTGAACATCTCCCGCAAGGCACTCACCTGTGCTGCTTGCCTGAGTTGTTGCGCAGCTGAGATGTGACACGCTCCTCTGGTGGCTCAGGGGCTGGATGCAATAAGCCCTTTTAGCGCTAACACAACTGCCCACATTGGAAAAATGTGTTTGACATGCAAAATTGGACCCAATATTGGGAAACAGTTTGCACACAAAGCGCACCATAATATTCAGCAGCGTTGCTTCTGCATTTGGCTCATGACCACGATCTCCTTGTCGGCGGTGGCAGACTCGATAGCCGTGTGGCAGAAAACGCCAGTCACCACCTGGCCAATGTGTGTGTGTTGGTAGACCATGGCAGGCACCGCTCCCGGATGGGGTGTAGCCTCCCTCGCAAACCTTGCCATCAGGCAAGGTCCGCATGGCCATGCCTTTTCGAGAGAACAGTCCCCCGGACACATGCAAGCCATCTGGCGACAGCTACATCTGAGTTTGCTCGTGCAGGGTCTGCCGTCAGCCACCCAAGGCGGCGTTGCAAGGCATCTACTGGTATTTGCACATCAGGCGGCACAGGAGCCGCGGGGCACCCCCAAGTGCAGTGTTCCCAGGTCGGCACATGCTTAGGATCAAGGCACCAAGGCCACCTGGCCAATATATAAAGTTGATGGTGTGTGTGGTTGGTGACCATGCTGCAGCCAAGGCCGAGTAGTAGTAGGACTTTGTAGGAGAACTGCCCCCAAACGGACAGCGCTCGGTGTGGGGGACGCCGAAGCCGACGTCTTCGAAGAGGCCAGCCGGGAGAGAGGGGCCCCAAACAGAACCAAACAACCCCCCCCCCCCCGTGGCAGGGAAGAATGAGTCCTATGCGTCGCCGCGCGTTTTTTTGCATTTGAGCACCACTTCATGTTACATGCTCATGCACTCACACGCACACCAAAACTCTATTCCCACATGGTGCTACAGAGATAATATGCGCTTACCATGCACAAGGATACTGCTGAATAAATAGACACTTGGTTCAAACATGTGTTATTTTCTCGTGTGCATGTTTCAATTTCAATTTCATGACCAGCAAAAGAAATGCAAGCACGCAGCTAAGTAGTATTGTCCGTGGCCTAACACAGGGCACAGGCGTGCAGCTAGGTTCGATGTCAGGAGACTGACAAAGGCCACAGGTGCACAACTAAGTCCTGTTTGCTAAGTATTCTACTTATCATCAGTCTTCGAATTCATTCGTATCGTTCTTCCCAAAGGGACGGGTGACTTTTGGGGAATTCAAATATTGTTTGTTTTAATTATTTTATTTCTTAGTATTCGAACCACTGCCAAAGGGACGGGTGCCTTTTTTGGAATTCAAGAGTCCTCTGCGGTAACTGTTCTACTTATCATCAGTCTTCCAATTGTAATTGTTATTCCCAAAGGGACGGTGCCTTTGGGGAATTGAAGATTGTGTTTGCAAATTATACTACTTAGCAAACCTCTTGTAATTGTTTTTGTCATGAGTTCCAAAGGGATGACTTTGGGGAATTCAATATTCATGTTTGCTGGTTGCTTTTGTAAACTATTCTACTTATCATTACTCTTCTAATGCATTCTTATCATTCTTCCCAAAGGGACACGTGACTTTTAGGGAATTCCAAATTCATGTTTGTTCTAATCAGTTCATTTCTTAGACTTTCTCTAAGTATTCGAACCACTGCGAAAGGGGCGGGTGCCTTTTTGGGAATTCAAGAGTCCTCTGTGCTAATTGTTCTACTTATCATCAGTCTTGAAATTATAATTGTTTTCCCAAAGGGACGGGTGCCTTTGGGGAATTGCAGATTGGTTTTGCAAATTATACTACTTAGCATACCTCTTCCAACTAGTTTTCTCATGAGTTCCAAAGTGATGACTTTGGGGAATTCAATATTCATGTTTGCTGGTCGTTATTGAAAATTATTCTACTTATCATAACTCTTCTAATTCATTCTTACCATTCTGCCCAAAGGGACGGGTGACTTTTGGGGAATTCAAATATTGTTTGTTCTAATCAGTTCATTTCTTAGACTTGCTCTAAGTATTCGAACCACTGCGAAAGGGACGGGTGCCTTTTTGGGAATTCAAGAGTCCTCTGTGCTAATTGTTCTACTTATCATCAGTCTTCTAATTATAATTGTTTTTCCCAAAGGGACGGGCGCCTTTGGGGAATTGCAGATTGGTTTTGCAAATTATACTACTTAGCATACCTCTTCCAACTAGTTTTCTCATGAGTTCCAAAGTGATGACTTTGGGGAATTCAATATTCATGTTTGCTGGTCGTTATTGAAAATTATTCTACTTATCATAACTCTTCTAATTCATTCTTACCATTCTTCCCAAAGGGACGGGTGACTTTTGGGGAATTCAAATATTGTTTGTTTTAATCATTTTATTTCTTAGACTTGCTCTAAGTATTCGAACCACTGCCAAAGGGACGGGTGCCTTTTTTGGAATTCAAGAGTCCTCTGAGCTAACTGTTCTACTTATCATCAGTCTTCCAATTGTAATTGTTATTCCCAAAGGGACGGTGCCTTTGGGGAATTGAAGATTGTTTTTGCAAATTATACTACTTAGCATGCATCTTCTATCTTTTCTTCATGAGTTCCAAAGTGGGACGGGTGACTTGGGAAATTCAGTATTCATGTTTGCTGGTTGTTTTTGTAGATTATTCTACTTATCACTCCTCTTCTAATTCATTCTTATCACTCTTCCCCAGGGGGGGATTCAAAATTCTCTTTTGTTCTAATCATTTTTTCTTAGACTTGCTCTAAGTCTTCGAACCACTGGCAAAGGGACGGGTGCCTGCTTTGTTATTCCCAAAGGGACGGGTTCCTTTGGGGAATTGAAGATTGGTTTTGCAAATTATACTACTTAGCATACCTCTTCCAACTAGTTTTCTCATGAGTTCCAAAGGGGTGACTTTGGGGAATTCAATACCATGTTTGCTGGTTGTTTTTGTAAAGTATTCTACTTATCAGAACTCTTCTAATTCATTCTTATCATTCTTCCCAAAGGGACGGGTGACTTTTGGGGAATTCCAGTTATTGTTTGTTCTAATCATGTATTTCTTAGACTTGCTCTAAGTCTTCGAACCACTCCCAAAGGGACGGGTGCCTTTTTGGGAATTCAAGAGCCCTCTGTGCTAACTGTTCTACTTAACATCAGGCTTCCAATTATAATTGTTATTCCCAAAGGGACGGGCGCCTTTGGGGAATTGAAGATTGTGTTTGCAAATTATACTACTTAGCATACCTCTTCCAACTAGTTTTCTCATGAGTTCCAAAGGGATGACTTTGGGGAATTCAATATTCATGTTTGCTGGTTGTTTTTGTATTCTACATATCATTACTCTTCTAATTCATTCTTATCATTCTGCCCAAAGGGACGGGTGACTTTTGGGGAAATCCAAATATTGTTTGTTCTATTGATTGTATTTCGTAGACTTGCCCTAAGTATTCGAACCACTCCCAAAGGGACGGGTGCCTTTTTGGGAATTCAAGAGTCCTCTGTGCTAATTGCTGTACTTCTCATCAGTGTTCTAATTATAGTTGTGACCTCTTCCAACTAGTTTTTCTCATGAGTTCCAAAGGGATGACTTTGGGGAATTCAATATTCATGTTTGCTGGTTGTTTTTGTAAATTATTCTACTTATCATAACTCTTCTAATTCATTCTCATCATTCTTCCCACAGGGACGGGTGACTTTTGGGGAATTCCAGTTATTGTTTGTTCTAATCATGTATTTCTTAGACTTGCTCTAAGTCTTCGAACCACTCCCAAAGGGACGGGCGCCTTTTTGGGAATTCAAGAGTCCTCTGTGCTAATTGTTCTACTTATCATCAGTCTTCTAACTATAATTGTTATTCCCAAAGGGACGGGGGCCTTTGGGGAATTGAAGATTGGTTTTTGCAAACTATTCTACTTAGCATACCTCTTCTAACTAGTTCTCTCATGAGTTCCAACGGGACGGGTGCCTTCTGGGGAACTCAAGAGTCCTGATTGCTAATTGTTCTACTTATCATCAGTCTCTAAGTGCACTTGTTTTCCCAAAGGGACGGGTGCCTCTCGGGATGGAATATTCAAGTTTGCTAACTACTCTGCTTATCATAACTCTTCTAGTTCTTCTCCCAAGGGACGGGTCACTCTTGGGGAAGTCCAAATTAATTGTTGTTCTAAACATTGTGTGTCTTATACTTGTTCTCAGTGTTCGAACCACTGCCAAAGGGGCGGGTGCCTTTTTGGGAATTCAAGAGTCCTGTTTGCTAATTATCATCAGTCTTCTAATCATAATTGTTATTCCCAGAGGGACGGGTGCCTTTGGGGAATTGAAGATTGTTTTTGCAAATTATACTACTTAGCACACCTCTTCTAAGTATTCTCTCATGAGTTCCAAAGGGATGACTTGGGGGAATTCAATAATATTCATGTTTGCTGGTTGTTTTGTAAATTATTATACTTATCATAACTCTTCTAATTCGTTCTTATCATTCTTCCCAAAGGGACGGGTGTCTTTTGGGAAGTCAATTTTCTAATCATTTTATTTCTTAGACTTGCTCTAAGTATTCCAACCACTGCCAAAGAGGCGGGTGGCTTGTTGGGAATTCAAGAGTCCTCTGTGCTAATTGTTCTACTTATCATCAGTCTTCTAAATATAATTGTTTTTCCTGAAGGGGCGGGTGCCTTTGTGGAATTGAAGATGGCTGTTGTGCAAATTATACTACTTAGCATACCTCTTCTAATTAGGTTTCTCTTTATTTTGAAATGGACGGGTGACTGTTACATTGGTGGAATTCCAAATTTATGTTTGCGCTAATCATTGTGCGTCTTATAATTGCTCTAAGTATTCGATCCACCCCCAAAGGGACGGGTGCCGTTTGGGGAATTCAAAAGTCCTGTGTGCTAAGTATTCTACTTGTAAACCGTCCTCTAAATACAAATGCTAGTCTCAAAGGGACGGGTGCGTTTGGGGAATTAAAGATTGATTTTGCAAATAATAATACTTCTCATAACTCTTCCAATTAATTCTTCTCATTACTCCCAACGGGTGCCTCTTGGGGACTTCCAGATTCATGCTTGTTCTCATCATTCTACGTCTTTTCATTGCTCTAAGTATTCGAACCACTCCCAAAGGGACAGGCGTCTTTTGGGGAATTGAAGAGACCTGTTTGCTAAACAGTCTACGTATCATCAGTCTTCTAAATATAATTGTTATTCCCAAAGGGACGGGTGCCTTTGGGGAATTGAAGATTGTGTTGCGCAAATTATTCTACTTATTCCGAACTCGTCTAGTTAATTATTCTCATTATTCCCAAAGGGGCGGGTGCTTTTGGGGACTTGCAGATTCATGTTTGTTCTAATCATTCTAAGTCTTTTAATTGCTCTAAGTATGCGGACCACTCCCAAAGGGACGGGCGCTTTTTTTGGAATTCCAGGCCAGTCTTTCACCAAGGGACGGGAGCAGTTGGCGAATTCCAGAATCATGTGTTTTCTAATCATCCTTCGTCTTCTTCCCAAAGGGACGGTTGCCTTTTGTGGAGTTTCAGATTCAAATTTGCTCTAGTTATTCTACTTTTTACAACAATAATCATTCTCTAACTTGTTCCAAAGAGGGGTACCTTTTTGGGAAATCCAGCATACATATTTGATAAAGTTATTCGAATCATTCAAACAACTCGAACAATTCTAATGGTTCTGGATACTTTCAATTGGCCGGGTGCCATTTGGGGAAGTCCAGATTCATGTTGCGCTAATCATTCTACTTCCCTAGTTATTCAAATTTATTGATTTCTTCTTAAAGAAAGGGTGCCTTTTGGGGAAACCAGATTCATGCTTCTTGTAACTTGTTTTTGTGGATTTCCAGGCTCTTCTGTTCTGATTTCTAAGTGTTCCCAACGGCACGGGTCCCTTCTGGGGAATTTCAGATTAATGGTTGCTCCCATGATCCCAATTATGTTCTTCCTTCTATGTATTCCCAAAGGGACGGGTGACGCGCGCCTTTTGAGGAATTCCAATTCCAGAGTCATGTGTGTGTTCCAATTATTCCTATCTACTCAAATTATTCTAACTATTCTTAAAGTGTACTTCTTGAGGAATTCAAGATCTTATACTTATTATACGTGTTTTGCTTTTGCTTTTTCAAAGTACTCAAATTCTTCCAAGGTGAATTCCAATAACTCCAAAAATTGCAATAGTTGGGGGTCCCGGATTTTGCAATTAATTATTGCAATTATTGAAAGTCAGTTGCAATTGTTGCAAATATTTGAATTAGTTGGCCTGGATTGGGGCCAAATCTGGGATCAATTCATATCTACAATGGAAGTATTGGAATTCAACTCCAATGATTGCAATAATTGTAATATTTGAAGGTCCCGGATTTTGGAATTATTGCAAATAGTGGAATTGAATTCCAATGATTGCAATAATTGAAATATTCGGAGGTCCCGGATTTTGCAATTATTGCAATTATTGGAATTCAATTCCAATAATTGCAATAATTGCAATATTTGGAGGTCCCGGGTTTTGCAATTATTGCAATTATTGGAATTGAATTCCAATAATTGCAATAATTGCAATATTCGGAGGTCCCGGATTTTGCAATTATTGCAATTATTGGAATTCAATTCCAATAATTACAATCACCAATTTCAGGTCCCAGATTTTGCAATTATTGCATTTATTGGAATTCAATTCCAATAATTGCAATAATTGCAATAATTTCAGGTCCCGGATTTTGCAATTATTGCAATTATTGGAATTGAATTCCAATAATTGCAATAATTGCAATATTTTCAGGTCCCGGATTTTGCAACTATTGGAATTAGTCGGACCGGCTTTGAGGCCAAATCTGGGATCAATTAATTATTGCAATTATTGCAATTATTGCAATTATTGGAATTCAATTCCAATAATTGCAATAATTGCAATAATTTCGGAGGTCCCGGATTTTGCAATTATTGCAATTATTGGAATTGAATTCCAATAATTGCAATAATTGCAATAATTGGAGGTCCCGGATTTTGCAATTATTGCAATTATTGGAATTCAATTCCAATAATTGCAATAATTGCAATATGCAGGTCCCGGATTTTGCAATTATGCGGATTTAGTCGCAGGCCAAATTGGGATCAATCCAATTATTGCAATAATTGGGAGGTCCCGGATTTTGCAATTATTGCAATTATTGGAATTCAATTCCAATAATTGCAATAATTGCAATATTCGGAGGTCCCGGATTTTGCAATTATTGCAATTATTGGAATTAGTTGGCCCGGCTTTGAGGCCAAATCTGGGATCAATTAATTATTGCAATTATTGCAATTATTGCAAATTTGAATTCAATTCAATAATTGCAATAATTGCAAAATCCGGGACCTGAAATTATTGCAATTATTGCAATTATTGGAATTGAATTCCAATAATTGCAATAATTGCAAAATCCGGGACCTGAAATTATTGCAATTATTGCAATATTGGAATTCAATTCCAATAATTGCAATAATTGCAAAATCCGGGACCTCCAATTATTGCAATTATTGCAATTATTGGAATTGAATTCCAATAATTGCAATAATTGCAAAATCCGGGACCTGAAATTATTGCAATTATTGGAATTGAATTCCAATAATTGCAATAATTGCAATAATTGCAATAATTGCAATAATTGCAATTGATCCCAGATTTGGCCTCAAAGCCGAACCAAATAATTCCAATAATTGCAATAATTGCAAAATCCGGGACCTCCGAATATTGCAATTATTGCAATTATTGGAATTCAATTCCAATAATTGAATAATTGCAAAATCCGGGACCTGAAATGATTGCAATTGTTGCAATTATTGGAATTGAATTCCAATAATTGCAATAATTGCAAAATCCGGGACCTGAAATTATTGCAATTATTGCAATTATTGGAATTCAATTCCAATAATTGCAATAATTGCAAAATCCGGGACCTGAAATTATTGCAATTATTGCAATTATTGGAATTCAATTCCAATAATTGCAATAATTGCAAAATCCGGGACCTCCGAATATTGCAATTATTGCAATTATTGGAATTCAATTCCAATAATTGCAATAATTGCAATAATTGCAATAATTGCAATAATTAATTGATCCCAGATTTGGCCTCAAAGCCGGGCCGAATAATTCCAATAATTGCAATAATTGCAAAATCCGAGACCTCCAATTATTGCAATTATTGCAATTATTGGAATTCAATTCCAATAATTGCAATAATTGCAAAATCCGGGACCTCCGAATATTGCAATTATTGTAATTATTGAATTCAATTCCAATAATTGCAATAATTGCAAAATCCGGGACCTGAAATTATTGCAATTATTGCAATTATTGGAATTCAATTCCAATAATTGCAATAATTGCAATAATTGCAATAATTGCAATAATTAATTGATCCCAGATTTGGCCTCAAAGCCGGTCCGACTAATTCCAATAATTGCAAAATCCGGGACCTGAAATTATTGCAATTATTGCAATGATTGGAATTCAATTCCAATAATTGCAATAATTGCAAAATCCGGGACCTGAAATTATTGCAATTATTGGAATTGTTGGAATTCAATTCCAATAATTGCAATAATTGCAAAATCCAGGACCTGAAATTATTGCAATTATTGTAATTATTGGAATTCAATTCCAATAATTGCAATAATTGCAAAATCATTATAATTTCACTTCAACAATTCACTCAAAGCTGGAGCCAGCCTGAACGACACATAGGGTATGATCTTCCCTCTTACCCCCCCCCCCCCCCAACCAGCCAACCAAAGCCACAACCTTATTGGCCGTCTTCGGCCGAGCGCCCGTGAAAGACCGACCAAGGCCGATGCTGAAGCGAAATCAGCGAGTCACGCGCAACACCAAGGCCAGCAACACCCCGAATTCGGCCTAGGAACCCGGGGCAAAGGCCGCTCAGCACAGGTCCACGCAATGTGGTCCCAGTAACCCTCCTGCTCGCAGAAGAGGCACCTAGTACTAGGCCTTTCCGCGATACGACCTTGCAAGGCGGCCGGGCTCCAAGAAGCCCCGCAAGCGATGGTTCTTAGCTTCGGGGCACGAAAGGGCCCACCGCCTCGCGTCCTCGAACGCAATGCGATCGAACAAGCCAAGCTCAACCTCATCCGCATCTCTGCGGTCACTCGCAACATGCTGACACAAGCACCAAGCACGCCAACCAGCACGCACCATATGCTGAAAGCGACCAACCGGGCCATGCCCACGCAAGTCAAGTCGAACCTTGGCAACGTCATGCCACCACAAGAAAGGAGCACGCCTCTGCCAACCACGCTTAATCAACCATGAATCAACCGCTTTCACCGGGGTGCCGGGCGTCCGCGTCCAAGTCAAGGGAACTTTGGCACGAAGGCGAGCCAAAGTCTCAGTGAGCCTGGACGCAAACAGGGCATCCAAGGGAAGATTGCCGCCGAACACGGCGCCAAGTATCTCGGCAGCAGCCACTCACCGAAGTGGGACTGAACAGCCGCTATGCCGGCACAGCTGCAGAAGCAAGTGGGTTGCACCCATCAAGTTGCGCTGTGCCATTGTGCCACACGCACCCAAGACAAGCGTGTCAAGTTTCACATTGCACCCACCAAGATGCGCTGCACCGCTGTGCCACACGCACCCAAGACAAGCAAGTCAAGTTTCACGTGCAAAGAGTAAACAAGCAGTTTACTCGCTTTGTGGATGCTGCTGATCAAGTATCCGTTCCCTGCGTTGGGCAAGCCAATCAAGGATCTTCATGTCGAGCGAATGCCGATGATGCTGGCCAGTGGGCCATCCGAGCCGCCTTTGTAGGGTGTCGAAGCAGTCTCTTTCTGTCAGACGGGAGTCACGGTCTGCGTTTCTGCACTGCCACGTGACATGCGACCAATGCGCGCGGTCGGCAGGCTTTCCTTGCGCCATCTGGCGATAACAAGTGGGGCAGATCCCATCGATGGCCACGGAGAATGCGGTACAAAGATGGATCAGATTGCTGGGATTCTCATGGCTGCATTAAGAGGCTTGACATTTTCGAGCGAAGGGAACCTGAAAAGCCAGCCTGCAATCATTTTGGGTGGTACGACCGCTGCTGCGATCCTGATCCTGCGGGCTAAACCACCTGGCAGGCATTTACACTTTTCGGCCTTCACGGTGGCCTGCTGAAGTGTTTCAAATTCACGCGCGTCGGCCTTTCTGGCTTTGACTCCGGCAAAGCTGTATCCTAGGACCCTGATACTTTCAGTGATTTTATTAGGGCTTACTCCGTTTTGCCGCAGAATGGTTCTACCCGCCTGGGTGGGGTGGTAGAACTGCGCTTTACTGGTTCTCTTGGAGCCCAAGAGTTTCTGTCCAAGCTTCCCATGCATTAACAGCACTCATGAGGGTTGGCGCATCAGGCGCAACAAGTGTTCTGTCATCTGCGTATATGACCTGCGCGATGGCAGGGAACCTGGTGTTGAGGTCATATGTTGGTGGCAAGAGAATCATTGCCATAGCCAGCATTGACCAGGTGTTGTGTCCAGACTGACCTGAGTAGATTGGCACAGGCCGGGTCCATGCCAGTGTGCTGCATGATCCTACGCGCAACGTCCGGAGAGGCATAATCAAAAGCTTTTGCCAAGTCAAGGGTACCGATGTACCAGTGCTGAGTGCCCCGACCGGGTACACCACCAAAGATGTACTGTCGGAAGACAGGGGGACAATGTGGGCAGACGACTGCCTGTGAAGTGGCATGGAAAGGGTGACTGTCAGGCTTTCCTTGCGCCATTCAGCGATAATAAGCGGGGAGTTAATACGGCGATGCGATGCGCCGAGTACAGCGCCACCCTACGGGCTGACGCTGCATGTCTGGGAAGCGCAGTGAGCATCACGCCTAGCGCTACCCCGCCACTTGTTGTAGAGCACCACTCCAACTGTCTGTCCTGCAATGCTTCCTTGCTGTGGAATTTGTCGATGAGCGCGAGTGATAGACCGAGCTCACCAAGGCAGGAAGTAGCTCCCTCCCAATGTAGCGGGGCAACAGTTTGCGCTGTGGCCATGAGTCTAAGATCCCACCGATGGCCACAAAGAATGCGGAACAAAGACGGGTCAGATTGCTCTCTCGGTCAAAGAGTTTCTGCGCAAGCTTCCCACACACTAACAGCACTCATGCTGGTTGGCGCATCTGGCATCTGGCGCCGCAAGCGTTCTGTCATCTGCGTATATGTGGGGCCTCAGACGGGTGAGGACGGCCAGCTCAAACCCGGCTGTTACTCTGCTTTCTACGAAGCTCGCATTTTATATATTTTCGCAATATGCGACCGAGGGTGAACCACGTCCAGCTGCCAGCTTCTGCTGGTTGTCAATACTGTGCAAGCAGGCGGGCTTGGATTGACGGAGTTTGCTGTAACAAGCATGAAGTTCGCTCGGTCGCGGCCCAAGCCACATTTAGTCAAGGCATAGCACAAACCTTTGCAGATAGGGTAAACCTTGCAGCAAAGACAAGTCGCCCGGCCCGGTAGGGCATGGCCATCATCATGACTGGGCGTTGCCGCTACGGCGTGGACCACCTTGACCGTGGAGGTACACGCAAACTAAACACCGAAGGGCTACGTACTTTACTGCATGTCGTTGTAAATGTGATTGTCTATATTTAATTACGTGGGGAACACCCTCAAACAATGGCCGGTCGGCCAAAAAATCCAATGCAACATCATGCAGCTGCTGTCTGCCAAAGTCTCCCCAGTTCAGATTCAAAGCCGCGTGTTGCTGAGTGAGTCCCACGCGAATCTCCGTTGGTTTCGGTGGGCGTTGACTCAGTACACGAAGTCCACTTTGGAAGCTGCAGCTCGCAAATCGCAACTTCTTAGTACAAGCGTAGTACGCGAAGTACACTTTGTATGCCTCAACATGGCCATCACTGTGATACAAAGCATTGGGTTTCGAGTACGCTCAGCTTACTCGCAACGACATGCTTACCCGAGCTTATTCAGCTTACGCGGGCATGTGTTATTGCAAGGCCTTTTCAATACATGACAGAAGGGATTCTTGCTCAGCTCACACAAGTGCATGCCCCTTGGGACCAAGCAACGCCGCTCAGGTCATGAGTGTCATGCATCCGCAATCAAACTCATTCCGAGCGCAGCTCTTCTTTCAAGCACTTGACTCATGCGGCCGCATGGCAAGTCATTTCAACCTTGCGTGTTTCAGGCTGTATGGGCGTCAAAATAAGGGAACCCCCCCAAACTGATTGGTTTCCTTGTGGAATCCTTTCTACTAAAGCCCAAGACGGGGTACCAAAACAAAGACAATACCATTACGTACACAAACTGTCTAGGTTTGTGTTGCATGTCTTTCACCTGGCGGGGCTTGATACGTTTTATCTGCAGCGGAGATATGCTGTTTCCGTTCAAACATGCACCATTGCCTGCGAGTCCAACCAACCATATCAATCTCGGGTGTTTGGATAGAGTGGGCCAAAGGGTACCCCCAACAACCCGAGAAATGAATGGCTTGCAGACCATTCTCAGTTCGGGTTTCTTGGTAAGGCTTCTCAGAACCGTTCTGGGGGTCGTGGGGGGTGTCCGGAGCCTTCCCCTCAACTTGGGCTCATTGCAACAGCGCTCCAAACCCGCCAGGAAGGGCATTTAGCACCGCGAAGACGGTCAGAACCACGTACAGGAGCAGGCAGAACACTGCGAGCTCGGAGACCTGAAGATCGGGATGCCGACTCTCGGCTGGCCAGTCTGAACCTGTCTCTCGGCTAGGGAATGCGGGAATGAACCCAGGACCCAGTCCCCTTTAGGGAAACCACCACTTGGATGGTTTATAATGGTCACTCCATTTCTCATTCCCTGCGATAGGCAAGGTTTGCCAGTCGTTTCTCAAAACTCATGTCCAAGGGAGTGTGTAAGGCCAAAAACATCAATCACTGACTGAAAGGAGTCTACCGAAAGTCACCACAGATCCAAAAGGGCGGAGATCCACACCTGCCCAAGTTTCAAGATCCAGGTTTTGATTGTGACTCACATTGTCAAAAAAAGGAAAGCGCAAACGTACTTATGAACACCGGACAACAATGTGTTTAATCCATATATTCATGCTACTTAGTGATATCCAAGGGCAAACCTGTTGGATGCTAACTAACAAACGTTGACCCAGACATTGCAGTCATTGTTCTCTGTCAATCACCCCTTGTCCCACTTATATGGTTGCAACCTTTTTCTGAAGTGAGTTGAACCTTCAAGTAAAGAGGCTTCAAGGTGGGGCAAATTGACAGTTCCCTGTGGGTGGGCAATCATGGCGCAATACTGATGCCGCTGGATTACCAAATCTCGGGAATCCAGTCCCTGGCTAGTATTAGTTGTTGTGAGTTGCCGGGCTTCAAACAACATTCTCGTGTTAAACCCTTGAACACAAGCGATTGTACGCAAGTTGAAGCAATTGATCCCGAAAACAAGGTGCGTTCACGCGGATTTACACGTGTCTCTGGTTGCGCTTGCATGGGTTGTCGCATGGTTTGGAGTGAGCTTGCTGCCATTGGCAGCTTACGAAGTACTGGATTGACACCTATTCAGCAGCGCTTTTACCGCGTTCTGCGCATTTCACAAAACCAGGGCAATGGTCGCATCTCCCTGCGCGCTTTTTTCCGGCATCTCCGGACCTGTCACTTCTTGGTTGCCAGTTTGGACAGCAAACCAGCTTCATGCCAGAGGCAGCCCTTCTGGTTTCATTATATTATCAACATGCTGCAAATACTCGTGACATCCAGTTCCCATTTCGGCCGGTGGTCTCTTGAATTAATAAACATTTGCAAGAAACGGCGCCTATCGCTGAATCCCTGAGGCAAGAAAATCCGCTCGATTACGGAGGTAAAAGTGAAGCGCTCACCCGAATGAACCTAGTTGTTTACAGAATTCGAATGCTTGTTAAACTCATTCCTGGAAGTCAAGGATCATCCTTTTGGGGCCACTAAAGGACCAAGACCAGTGAATTCTGCCTCCCCGCCTCTCTCAAGGGCTGCAATGGCTCAATCCAGCTGACACCGCCAGAGATAGCCATGTAGAGAGTCAGCATGCTCTCCTGGGTGATGAACAGTCGGATTTCCCATTCTCCAGGAGTTGACTCAAATCCTCGTCGAGCACCGTCCTTCAAACACCTGTCATGTCCTCCGTTGTTTTCGTGGTTTTCTGGAAAGGATCCCTGGAACAACATAGAGAAGTGACTCCTAAGGATTCTGGTCACCGCCTCTGTTCCAATCTCGTATATCCATGGGTTAGTCAAGTGTCAGCAAACTGGACTCTGGAAACAAAGACACTGGGCTCACAGCGCTGGGTCCATTGTCGAGCCCTTGGTTCGTTCAGGGGTTACGGTCAGAGCTTCCCTGTCCCACATGGACATGCATGCACAGCCCCCCCAACACCCCACCCCACCCCACCCCCACCCCGCCCCACCCCACCCCCACCCCGCCCCGCCCCGCCCCGCCCCGCCCCGCCCCGCCCCGCCCCACCCCACCCCCCAAACCGCCTTTTCGGGCATGAACCCGAACTCTCTGAAAGAAACTCATCCGAGTTTTCACAGGAACCCCCACCCCAGCGCCAATTTCTCAGGGGCGCCGAGCTTTTTTGCCTCTGACTCCGAGGCGCGGAGATGGAGGACCAGAACCTCTCCAGCTCCGCCGGGCACGTGGGCACCGCGTTCTTGTCCCCGGTTTGCAAGATGGTGACCTGGCGGCAGTGGTCCGTGACGATCTGGGTGAGGATCACCTGACGAGGCAAACCTGAATCAATTCGAGGCCCCCCAAAGCCCAAAGGTGTCCACCCAAAACCAAGAGTCGAGTTGGACCCAACTCCCGCGAGTTGACTGGTAGGTATTTTGGTTGTGGCTCGAGTGATGGATTGATTGCCACGCAAAAAAGGCGGGGGAACCCATGGCTGGGACTGTCCCGCTTGAAGGTGTTTTGGGTGTGGCTCGAGTGACGGCTTGTTCTTTTTGCCACGCAAGGCGGTACCTTGAATGAGCCCATCCAAAACGAATCCTTTGTGACTAGGTCCTCCAGTAGAGGGGTGAGAATAAGGGTGCCCTTTTTCCCGTAGTCAATTTTAGTAGGGGAACCCTCCCCCAAAAAAGAAACGGTAAAAGAAACGGCACCCAGCCAGCTGGGGGACCTAGGTGACAATTTCGGGTCTCAGCCATGCGTCTCCAAAGCTGTAGAAGAGCAGGATCAGCAGGACCAGCGTCCACATCAGAGAGCCCGTGGTGCTGATGATGGAGAAGATCAGCGTGCGCAGCGCACTGACCTGGTGGATCCCATTGAGTTGGGGCCGTTTTGTGGTGCTCAGTTGTGTGAAAGGAAGGCCTTGTGGGGGGAAATCATTGATTTGAGGGGGTCGTCTGTTTTGCAGCAGCTGACCCGCTGACAGACAAGCCCCGTTGCGGGATGGCGCTGGCTCTCTCAAAACCTACGACGTATATAAAGCAACATGTAAAGCAGTGACGCGGTGGAGCATGCGTGCCAAACTTAATGATATCATATTGCAATAGCAAATGTGAGTTACAACGGACAATTGAGCACCACGTCCAGGTAAGGGTCTTCACTTGAAGTGGGAGGAGAAGTGAAATCTAAATGTGGGAACTGAATCCGCTTTGGTTGCCCTGCAAGGCAAACGCCACAAAAGTATCCCACAAAGCTCATCGCCGGACCAACTGCGCCGTTGAAAAGTTCAGTGATCCACTGCAAAGCCGTGCTTGGCACGGCTAAATATCCTATTTGCCATGCAAGCACAGCCTCATGGGGCACTTCGTCCCAACATGATGCCTGTGTTGGCATCTGAATCACTCGCACAGGCAAAGACATTCAACATCTACAACTTACAACTGCTACAGTACCTCTACCAAAAGCCCCTTGTATGGCTCAGGATTCGGGTGTGTTCTAAGAATGGGGACCCCGTTTTAGATGGTGGTTGATGAGGAACCGCAAAGAAGCGAACCATTTCCACGGGACCTTTACTTTAGGACACACTATTGGACACCACGAAGGCACCTGAGACAATTTGCATCCCGTCGCTTGGACGTCCGATCAATCTCCCACCTTTCGCCCATCCCCCTTACTCCCCTTCAGACCAACCTTGCCCACAATAGAACCAAAACAAATAATACTCTCATTTTTAGAGCAGAGGCCTCCATTTGGGGCACCACCCAGGTCTTTGTTGGGGTTCCACGTGGGGCGTCTGGTGTCCAACCAGCAACGGGTGTCTGCCTCACCCGATCCCGATCGATCCCGGGGCCCCGGCGTATCTCAGGAGCTTCACCACGCGCATGCCCCGCAGCGCCCGGGCCAGGCGCAGGAACCGCATGTACCGCATCTCGTCCACCAGGCCTCGCTCTGGCTGGGGGGAGGACGGGAAGAAGGAGGGAGGACAGGGGGGGAGGGGGGCGGACGGGGGGGGAGGAGGGGGGTGGATTAAAGGTCTGGATCTGCAAGTTTTACCCAATTTCATGGGGGCCGGGGGGGCAAGGAGGGGTGGAGGGAGCCTTCATAAATAGTGCCCTCAACTTGAGAGACCTATTGGCTCGGCGTAAAAAGGACACCAAGAGGAAACCAATCTTTTGATGACATGGCATTTGAAGCTGATTATACATCATTCCCCCAGCTCGCCAGCATAGAGGCAGATTGGATTCCCGGTGACATCTGACCTCCCCATATGGGGCGTTAATTAGTTCTTGTTGCCAAGGGATCCAGCTGGATCTCCAATCTACATCACCTAGAGGAAGCTCTCTCAAAAGTTGCCTCTGCAATCTGTGGGACACCACCGCGATCAGGGGAATCACCAGGAACTATGTGGCATAGGGATGAATTCAGGAAGCAACAAATTGAGTCTCGAGCGAGGAAAAAGAAAAGCCCAGGCAAAGCAAATGGGAAAGCTCTCATTTTCCCAGGTGAGCCAAAGAGAGCCAAGCTTCAGCATTGAAGTGAGCTGAGTGTGACCACTAAAACAATCTTGGCTCAAAAAAGCGGTGCCAAAATGGCACCTTGGCAAATGGAACCCAAAAACAAAACCTGCGTAACCTTGGCTCTTTCATTTGAGCCACGCCCATAGCCCCCTGCCGCACTACCGATTCATGCCCGTGCAGGTTTGGTACTGCCCAGATGGCATGGGAATTTGCGGAGTCTTGTCCGAAAGGCCTTAAATATGATGGACGACAAACGTGGGAACAAGCGAACCACGGCTGATTCAAAAAGCTGGCCCCCTCCGCCAAATGGAGCGTACCCTAGTAAATGGAAACATGGTCTAAAACCTGCGCTCCCCTGGTGGTTTAGTTTTGACCCATACCCAATTATGAGTCGGAATGAGATGAGAAACACGTGGCTGTGCTTCGAATGCTTCCCATTGTAGAGGCCCAGCCTGAGGTGCCCTATCCTTCCAGTTTGCTTAAGAATATTGCTTTCATTTGTCCATGTTGGTTGTAAAGGGAATCTAGCCATGGCTCTATGTTTTATGTTTTTTCCAGTGGACTTAAGCAAATGGAAGTGGGTCAGACATAGGTGATGGAACCTGGAAAATGGAATCAAGAACTAAAACCTGGGGTCACCTGGTGTTTTTTTAGGACATACCCACAGCCAATTTGGCCTCCGAGTCTTCGACGTCTTCGACGAACGGGCCTGGAGCCCAGAGCTGCACCACGGTTTCGCAGACGGACAGCCCGATGATGGCCTCAGCTTCGGGCTCTTGGGTATGCGTGTACATAGGCTAGGTCCTCCAGTAAGTAGAGAGGTTAGAACAAGGGTACCAACTGTATCTGCAGTCTATTTTAGTAGGGGAACCCTCCCAACCAAAAAAAGGGTAAAAGGGCACTACTGGGGGACCTAGTAGGTAAATAGGAACCCCCCAAGAGGTGGCAGTCCCTTCGTTTTCCCTACAAATGACAAACCCCCAAGGTAGCCGTAAAAGAAAACAAGGAGTTGTTGCTGCTTGCCTGACCACAAAGACCTGAAACGGGACTTGGTGGAGACCCGTCGAAGAGGTGAAGCCGTCCAATGAACCAGGCTGCGTATCTTGAGAACTCTCCTGTCAATGGCAAGTTGTTTGCCATCCAGCTGGAAGCTGGCCTACTGCTCCAGCGGCATGGAGAATCGGCCAACTTGAACTGCCCTCAGATCCCCCGCCACAAGTGAACAACTTTTAGTGGGTTAAATGGAAAACCTACAACTAAACACTAGGCTAAGAAGCTCAGGAACCGGATGGCCTTCGGGAGCCACCAAGTGAAGTGATGGCCAAACTCAAAAGGCCACGGGGCGCTCAGGGCTATGTCCTGCAGTCCCGCAGACTGCGTCGAACCGTCAAAGTGAAAAACTCCGAGCCAGGAACGCTGTGCCTCTTTCCCAAAAATAGGCACCCCTTTGATTGGGCTGTTTCAATTGGCCACTACAAGGGGGACTTGAGTTACCCGAGGGAAAGATCAATTGCCTCGGAACTGCCCAGTTTCATGGTCTAAGAACTCTATGTGGTTGATGAGGCCTAACCCGAGTAAACGGACCAGGACCGCATAGTGGGAAGCTGATCCTTGATATGAGCCGAAAACCGAAAGGAAAACCAGTCATCTCTTGGTGGTTCCTTGAACCCTTGCTGAAAGTTAGGCTTTTTGTGGGACATGTCACAGTTTCTCCAAACGTTTAAACAAACACCAACCAAAAAACACGTCCCCCGAGGATATGGCTGGGAACCGCGACGTGAAGTCCCCTTGACCGTAGCCCCCTGGAAACCACTCGGTGTGCCGAGCGAGCCAAGGTGCGAAATCGAAACAGTTCCACCAGCAGTCTGGGCCGCAGAAGAATCGTTGGAAGCCGAACCCGATGAAGTTCAGCATGAGCTCCGCGACGAACACGACCACCTCACTTGGATGCTCAACCTGTTTACTCCCCCGCGAAACAATGCGGAAGCTTTCAACAAAGGTATCCTTTCCCCAACAGGCGGTTCCTCGAAAGATGGATGACGTTGTTGGGTTCCAGAGTAAGTTAAATGTAACATGAAGGAGGCTGAACATCCAGTGGCACTGTTTGCTGTTCAACTATGCTGCCCCAGCTCGCCTGTCTAAGAACTTCATAGGCACATACATGCTGGAACATCGGGAAAGCATGAACTTGAGGTTCTGGGTTGAACATGCATGAAACAAAATGAACACCACAAGTACATAAAACATAAGCATACCATCTCACAACACAAGCAAGCAAGCCAGCCAGACAGCCAAGCCAAGCCAAGCCAAGCCATGCAAGCAAATCTCGCCTGCCAGCCACGAGGAAGCACACAGGCTAGCAAGGAACATGGTCAAGCAAGAGGAAAGGCGTGCAAGCAAGCGGAAGAAAAAACAAAAAGGAAAAAAAACGCGGAACGGCCGCAAAGAGGCATGCGAGCAAGGAGCAGAAGGCAGCCAGGCAGGCAATGAGGCACGCAATAAACAAGAAGGAACTATCAAACCCCCAAGCAAGCCGGCAAGAAGACAAGTACCGCACAAAGCAGCGTACAGTCAATGATTGTTGATGTTCCATGAAAGAGTCCAAACTGAAGACAAGGCAGCAAGAGCTCACGCTTGGTTGGTGCAAGCATAAGTCACCCTCAGGGGTATGTGAGAACCATGCCCGTTTAATTGAGGAATCGTATCTTTAGCCCGTAACATCACCCAAAAGAGACAACTCACAAATGACCTTAACAAACACATCTAAAGGCAAATGCTCCCAGATTATCCAACATCGTGCAATGTACAGCATGAGGACACTTGTCCAATCACTAGTCAGGTGGGAATTATCTGCAGCAGGTTCGGACACTGATCGCCGGGCCGCGATAATGACGTTCATCACCTCGAAATAGCCGGGTACATCGTCTACGCCCAGCGATGCTGCTACATCCACCTCCACGCCGAGCCTCGGTCGACCCCGCAATCAAGACCCGCGTCTGGGTTGACCATGGTGGGTGGCGAAATTTGCTTCTAGCTGGAGGAACGCTCGCAACTGGATTCACATTCGCTCTCCTCCACCCGTAGCAGGAGGTAGTCCCTTCTCACGATGTGCCAGAAGGTTCCAGAATCGCTGTTGGATGGTTCAAGGGAAACCACTCAAAAGGCATTGCCTTCTAACCAATTAAACCAATGATCTTACATGGGGCATGGGGCGTGTATTTGAAGGGGTCGTCATGTTGCCAGGTGGATAAAAAAGGCGCAAACTCCGCCTCGGGGCCTTGATTGGCACATAGTCTTCAAACAACTGGAGAGCGAGCGTCGGAACCCCACGGGTGAGGGTACCCCTTTTGGGGAACTTCGCGCCCATTTTGGGGAAGACCCGCAAGGCCCATGGCAAGGCATAGGCCACCCCTTTTTCGGGAAATGCTTGGGACCCGTTTCAGGGAAGGCATTTCCAAAATGCCCAGACCGAGGCCAAGGGACATGACCAAATTCAAGAGGATCAAAAACATGACCAGGTGCGCCGTGATTGGCGCAGACACGATCGCCCGCGAGCAGCGACGCACTCGGCCGCAAAAGGACGGCTCTCCTCGGGTGACTCGGGTAACTCGGCCAAAGCTGCCCTGAATGGAGAACTCAGGGACAAAACAATTGCGAACATGTCGCTCCTGTGATGAGTCGAAGAAGTACCCCAAGACTCCCATTCTGATCACTTGGGCACTACCCAGTTGCGCTGGTAGACAAAGGTAACCCTATTGGGTTGGCTGATTCCGTTCTTGGGAAACCCACCAAACAAGAGCAACTGAGACGCTGCTCTGCAGCTCCCTTTCGGCGCCAAATTGCGCGCCATCTTGACATGACCCGCCACATGGGGTCAACATGTCGTCCGCAAGATTCATAAACCAATGCGTCTCTTCTGATCGGCTTCGGGGGGGGTTGCAGGCACCCATTTCTTGGCTTCAGCGAGAAAAAAGAAACACAAACTGTCCCAACTGCCAAAGCCTGCCCAAATAGAAGTCAACACACGGCTGCCCAACCGTGTCAACCTTATGTGACTTGACAAACCTGGCCTGAAGGACCTTTACCTTGCAAAAGCTCTCCAGCACTCCTGCTTGCAACCTGCCATGATTCTGGGCACATGAATTCACGAACTGGAAAGCAGGATTCCCCTGGCAACAACTCTAATAGGTGAGCTGGTTCCTCCCTCGAATCGGCCAGCTCGATACAGTTTGTGCAGATTGATTGCGTGCAGCGGCTGCTCGACCAACATGCTTGGCCGGGAGTCCCAATTCCGCCGTGGTCATCGGGCTGTTGAAGAACTCTTGGGCTGCTGCTGCATTGGCCCTGGCCCATAAGATGTCTCCCCCATGCGGCAAATTTGGGTGGCGGCTATTGCCTCCCCGCCCAACCAGTGAATAGGTTTTGGCTGGAAATGTCCACGCACGTCGCAATCAAAACGAGTGATGGACAAGCCGACAAGCCTTTTAAAAGAGCATCGGTGGCCTGCCACACTTACCACTCCCGCCTCATCATGTGTTCCGTGAAGAAGGTCCGCGCGAAGCTCATGCGAGCACTGCGCCTGCGAAGGAGCAACAAACATGCGGTGCCCGTGCTTTCAAAACTGTTCGAGGATTATTTAAAGGGACATCAAAGGAACGCCAGCCATGTTTGAGGCCCCCTTGTTTTGAGACGACGTACACAGGAAGGAGGGTGCTTCTTGCTCACTGAATTCGAACATCTTCTGTGCCGTAGCTTCCCTTTGTCAAAATTGTTTGAAGGGGGGGGGAGCTAGGGGCAAAGGTCTGGGATAAATAAGTGTGTGGGAAAGTTATTTTTCAAAGGGCTGGGACGAACAAACCCGGAAGGATGTTCTTCTTTTGAAGGGGGCGATCTCCCTTTACAAGCAACAACTCGTCCCCCGCTTCCCAATTTCGACAGGCCCCCCAGTTGTTTGTCCCTGCCCTCTTAACAAGAACAACCCCCTCGGGCCCCCCAGGCATGCAGCAGATTCATCACTTAGCGGCACCGTGTGTCTTAACTTGCTCCAGCAAATCATGGAAATGCCTTGGACCTGCTTTGACCCACAACCCATCATCTGCAAAAAAGAACATCTGTTCCTCAGATATGAAAACTCATCTCCAGGATTGCAACCTGCCCGAAAACACCGACTAACGGACGAGCTCCCATTTGTTGCGTTTTCCCTTCATCCATTCATCCATCCATCCCATCCAATCCCATCCCATCCCATCCAATCCAATCCAATCCAATCCAATCCAATCCAATCCAATCCAATCCAATCCAATCCATCCATCCATCCCTCACGGCGGCCATGCGAGGCCGGTGCGCGGAGCGAGAAAATATCACTTCCACGGCATTCAAGCCGGTGCGGCCTGAGCATGAAAATCACTTTTTCAACTTCCTGAGTGTGTGTCTAAAGCCCACTCCTTCAAGGGACACACCGGGGTCCAGAACTCACGTCATACTGCGACCCAGCTCATACACCGCCAGTTGATCAAAAAACAGTACCAGTAGGGTCCTGTTTGAAAAGTTAAGATAGGCTCCTTGACTGCTGGGTCCTTGTCAGTACTCCGGGGTCGACATTCGCTTCCTTGCCTCTTGTTCTCCATGGGCTCGCTGACCACTTTCTCCAGCTGGCTACCTGCGGAGCAGACATGCGAACGGCCAAAGTGAAGATTCCTGCTGCCAGCGTCCCGTGCAAAAGGTACTGGCTGCAAAAAGAGCAGCCAGGGAAAGGACCCAACAGCATCCATCCTCTTACGGGTTAGATACTTCATATGGACCATGCCTCTGACAGTTGCTCACACCAGCCACTGCATCCTCAAAGACGGAGTTGCGGCAAAAACTCCAGGCTAGAGTGTCAACAAGCCGCCAGCTCAAAGCTTTTCTAAATTGGAGGCAAGGATCTGCGCACGCTCCGACACTGCAACAGAGCAACCCCCATGCAGCTTTCAAATGGGCGTAATCTCACCTGGCCATAAGGTAGTTCATAGGTGAGTTCGATTGCCCTAGGAGCTTGTTACCAAGTTTCTTAGAGCACGTTACGTGGAGCCTCGGGAAGGATCTACAACTGCGCCTGCCCTGCTTGACTCCTTTCAAGAAGCCCATGACTACATACCCCCAAAGCACTGAGCTGCGACCCTAGGAAAATGGAACCCTATTTTTGGTTGACCATCTTCATGAAAACCTACCAAGTGATCAAGAGGGTGGCACCTGAGCGAACACAACCTCAACATGGATGCCAGAGATGGGCCTGACTTCTTCATCGGTGACAGTGCCGCGGTCTTTGCCACCTGCCACATGCGACCAGAAACTGTGGGCCCCAGAAAACAAAAAAAACTCAGAAACTGTGGGCCCCAGAAAAGAAGCTCACACGGTGATTGCCCAACCCCCACCTGAAGCCTACTAATTACCCAGACATCTGGTCCATTTTTAGCCTTGGAAGCCCACAAGAGCTCAAAGCTCAAACAAACGAAAGACCCACCAGCTCCTTCGTGGCCCCGGAACTCGGAACAAGGGGCTGGGGAACACGAAAAAAAAGCCGAAAAAAACCACACTGAGCCACATGGAGCAACGTGGCGGAGGAAAAAATGTCCCATGAAGCGGCACCATTTGCTGCCCAGGCTTGGGCCAAGCCCTTGTTGAACGCGCTTCAACTCTTTTTTGAGCAACCTCCTCTTGGTCCCCCCCGTTTTTCAAGAGGCCAAGGGCCTGGTGGTTTTTTAAACGCATGTCAGGCAACGACTCAAAGGTATGGGATGGCGAACTGACATCCATGGACGCCCCCAAACCATGATCCATCTCTGGGGGTGATAAACCAACCCAGCACAAGCTGACAATATCAACTGAGCTGAAACTGGACTCGCCACGTCCAAACGGGGCGCTCAAATCTCTGTGCCGCAGGACTGCAAAATTTAAGAGAAGCGCTTTTGTTGAAGCCCCCCCAAATCCCACACCATTGCGAGGCTTCAGTGAAGGAAGCTTCCGCCTATGTTGATAGCCCTAAGGCAACCCCCGGTCGGAAGGCCTGGGTTCGAGAGGCTCGCTCCGTCTCGACGCGGTTGATGTTGAGAGCCTCGGCGACATCCGAGCGACCAAAAAACGCGCAGCCGGCGCCTTTGATCGGGGGCTCCTGAAAATGTAAAGCCACCCAAGCCACCCAAGCCACCCAAGCGATTCCCCCTGCTCTTGCCCGTAAGAAGTGCACCGTGACCATTGTCTCACACTTCACACACAAATAGGCTTGTTCCTTTCAAAAGCTAAGGGCGCCGGTCTAAGCTGAGCACGGCTCGAGCGGATGGCCACATTGCAACTGCCAACTGGGGCATTGGTTCTGTTTACTGGAAACGAAGGCTTCCGCTTTTTGGTTGGCGCAATACCCACCCAACGAGCTGAACAAAGGATCCGGCGACACCTGGCAAGTGTCCTACAATCGCGCGTGCCCCAAAAATGCAAAGGTCATGAACTTCATGAATAGCTTGCAGACCGGAAACATACTACCCACACCTGGGACCCACCTGGGCAAACCAAATAACCAACGGCGCCCGTGTGTTGCACTTGGTTTCAATCACCTCCCTGGCCACCAGCTGGGTTTCCGCCGGGCACCGGTCCCCGGGCCACCGGGCACTTGAGGAGACGAAGTTCTTGGTGCGGCAGGTGGGCCGCGGCTGGAAGAAACGGTTCTCCTGGGACTGGTCATTGGGAAACCCTTTTTGCTCACCCTCCAAGCCCTTTTTTTCAACCCTTCCCTGTGGATTTGTTCTTCTTTCGGGTGAAAAAAAAGGGAGCCCCTGGTCATTCCGAGGGTATCTTTGTATCTCAATAGCCCAATCTCCTCTGCAGTGTCATTCTGAGAAGGGGTAACTTTGTATCCCAATACCACTCCAAGGCAAGTCCTTCGATGTGTCTTGTGACAAGAAGTGCAAGTTGGGTAAAACGGTAGAGGGCTTGGAAGCGCAAATGATACAAAAGTGTGTGGGTTGTAACCTTGCTAATCACATGAAACTCACTAGTAGAAGGCCACCCGCCTTTTATCACCCAACCCGTGGTTCAACCCGAAACGGAAACCAATTGGTTAGAACAACAGCTTGAGGGGATTAACCCCACGCAAAGAACATACCTGGGTCCTCCGTCTCCGGGTTATTTCTCTGTTTTTTTCGTTCTCCGGGATATTTCCAGGAGACCCTTGGAAACTAGGAGGTTCAGGTGTTTCAAATGCATGAATCAAAAAGCAGTGGCTTCCAAAAGGCAGTAGTGGAATCAACATGGAATCAACACTTAGGAGTGGTTCTTGGCGGAAACAATTGAACAAGTCTTGTTCTCTTTTCTGTTGTTTGGGCCCGCAATTGTACAACTCTGTACGCTATCCCATCAATTATGCAACTCTGTGCACTCGAGTGGGTATTCCACTGCTTTTACCAAAAATGCACTCTCCGGAAACTAAACTCCGTCTTTTCGGATTTGCGGGAGTTTGCCGGTTTTGCGTGAGTTTACGGGTTTTTGCGGGTGTTTTGCGCTGAGTTTCATGTGTGTGTGTGTGTGTTGGTGCGTGTTGTTCCTCTTGTTTTTCCGGATTTGCCAATTTGTCAGCCAAAGGCGCAAATTCTGAGAATTCCGAATTCTGAATAGTTCTGAATTCTGATTCATGTGAACGATTCTGATTCTGACTTCTGAATTGGAGAGCTCCTTCCGTCAAGTAGCGAATAATGGCGAGATCTTGGGGTTTCAGGTGTGCAAACCAATTTCCAGAAGTGACAATCAATTTCTAGGAGTTTTACCTCAAAACTAGGAGTTTGAAAACTCAGTCTTTTCACGGAGACCCTTGAACAAGTTCTCGTCTCCTGAGTTTACGTTAAATTGAAATGAATTGGAAGATCCAGGTAGGTAGAGATGGCGACCCTGGAGGTTTGTTTTGACCCTGCTGGCTGCTTGCAAGGTTCCACGCATGTCCGCCTTTGAACATCACAGGATGTTGTCTAACCAAACCTGAAAAGGTTGCTGCCAGCAATTGAACGAGACACAAAATGAGAACTTTCCTATTTGTGCCAAACGCCGGGTTCCTCGCACAACCCGCACACCACCCCAAACAAAAGCCCAACCCCCAGGACCCCCCAAAGGCGGGGTCCTAATAACCCCAAAACAGCCATGAGGTCATTCCAGAGACCATTTGCCAGCCATTGGCTGGTCCTCTCTGTTTGCATGTCAAAGCGGGGCTTTGGTCGGCGCCGACTCGGAACTCGGAACCCGCGCCGCTCCTTGCTTCGGTCCACGGAGCTCCGAATTTGCGCGCTCAAGTCCTCGGGGACCCCACCATGGAAGTTCCTTCCGTAAGCCACGGACGCTATGCAAACGGAAACCGAGTTGGGAACCGCGCACACCCAAGGGAAACCAAGTTAATTGTGTGGATAGTTTTTACAAACGAAATCTGCATATGTGTGCACAGTTTCATGTAATGTAGAGGTATCATATACTATACACAGGTTTATGACTTGCATGTGCTTCAACAAATTAAGACGCACAGCTTGTATCACCAGTTACAGGATTTCTGAATGGATTTCGGCTGAGACACATCCAGTAGGGAATGGGAATCGGTTCAAGTTAATCGGTTGATGTGCATTGGACAAAAAACACTGCCCGAGACAGGCTGAGGGGTGAGGGTCCTGCATGGATGCGCACACGGGATTTGCTCCTGATGGGACTTATGAACCTGGGACATTGTCGAGCGAAGTGGGGATGGTCAGTGAGGCCGGGTCTTTCCGCTGCCACACCAACATTCGGACCCTCGGCACTCTCGAGGTGGGATGAAGGAGCAGAACTCAGGCAATTTCTGCCCCGTGCGTTGCTTGGAGTTCAACGGCCACACTTGCACACAAAGAAAAGGCGAGCAAGGACATGCGTTGCTTGGTTTTGTGGAAGAAGGCAAGTGAGAAATGCTTGAAGATACGCCAGATTGCCGAGAATTTGCAAAATTGCCTAGAATGTGGAATGGCTATTTGGTCATGCTCAGCTAAGACCTGTTTCATGATCCCGAAAACACACCCCGCAAAAGACATGAGGGTTTGCAAAAAAGAAAGGAGTCATATCCATTCTGCAAGGACTAGAGGCCTCACTTCCCCCAAACAGTCGGGATTGTGGGTTGTGGGGTAGTGAACACCAAGCTTTAGTGAAGCTGAAAACCCTGCTCTAACTTCTACTCGCAAGCCGCTATCGTCTCCACACACGCTGGCAAAGGTTACCTTTGGACTTCCGGGGGAAGGCCCGGAAAGCCACCCAGCTTGATTGTTGGAATGTTTGAGCGACTGGATCACTCCTCCAGTGAACCTGCCAATTAGAATTCCGAATACATCTGTCTTGTCCCTCTATCGACAAGGGGCGTACAATGTACTAAACTAAACCTCATATCCTTCGGAAAATGAGTCTCAACCTGCATGACTTGGTAGGCACCCTTGTCTGTGTAGCTCCAACTGCGTCTTGAAACCTCCGATTGCTTGAGGTATCACCAAACACCTGATATATTTACAGGTCATGGTCGGTTCCATTTCAAATCGAGATGAAAAGACTACAGTTGCCCAGTGATCCTGGTAGACGAAGAAATGGACCCCGTTTTTGGGTTGATTCCTACGATCATAGAAGGCATTGAGCAAGCGTGGAATCCATTGAACTGGACAAAACCATGCAATCAGCAAATATCAAGCCACATATTGTCCAGTCATGACCGCACCCGACCAAAAAAAACAAAACAACACTGAACCAAACTAAAAAAAAACAAAAAACTAATCAAACACACGCGCACACACACACAAAAAAAATACAAAACAAAACACAAACACAGAAACATCTGCAAATTCAGCAACAGGACGCAAACAACAAGAAGTTCAGCAAATGGACGGAAAGAACAAAACCAACAAATAATAACCCAACCCTCCCCCCCCCCCAAAAAAAAAAAAGAGGAAAAGAGCGTGAGCCTAGGCGCCTGCAGCAGCAGTTCCTGTCGGTTGAAGTACTGCTCCATGGAGTTTTGTAGGTTCTTCATCTCCTCCCGCATGCCTTGGGATTGGCAAGCAGCCGAAGGCTGCCTGAAGAAAAACAACATGTCATGTCAATGTGGCGGGTGGGGAGACCATGGGGAACCTTGGGGAAACCATGGGAAGACCGGCAAACAAAAAACCATGGGAAAACCTGAAACCATGGCAGGGGAGACACCTTGGGGGGGTCGGCCAGGGCTCATAGAAGAAATGGATTTGGTTGCCGAAGAAACCTCAATCAGACATTGTGCTTACGTGGGTCATGGATGCCGTCCGGACTTTTTGGTAAGTTCTGGAATCCCAAAAGGGGTGGTCCAAGCAGGCGGGTTCCCTACACTCCCTAAGGAACTCTAGAAAACCCCCAGACCTCCGAGCAAGCCTTCCCTAAGGGGGATTCCAGAAGTAAGTGGAAAACGAAAGCGCCCCCCCGTTTTGTCAGCGGCAGGTGCTGAGAGGTTCCCAAAAAGGCTCCAGGCTCGGATTCTCCTTCCTGGGAAGGACTGAGCAGCACTCCATCGGCATGGCGCGTTGCGGAAGCTGAAAAGCCCGTGGACACCAAGGGCTCGGCTCGTTTTCGGCTCGCACATCCAAACGTAAACTGTCGTAAAGGTAGCGTTCTGGGCCTGGGCGTGTTTTCCGCAAAAAGAAGAATAATCGAAACCTGAAACTACTGAGATGGCACCAAACGGGTGACATGAGCTTGATTCTTTGCCGCCCACATAAGCATGCTGCCATTGCCAAAACCGTGCCTAACGCTCTCTTGCTCTTGGCTTGTCACTGGATATCCACTCTTACCTATACAAGTACGGGCCTGCCGTCGAAGCTGCGAGCGGGGTACTCGACACGAGCAAGGCACTCAAGTACCGAAGCACATTCCATTGGCCGGTGTTGGAAACCTCATATTTGCTGGTTTGCTCGTTGATTTTCCCAAGCCGGCCAGCTAAACCAGAGCCTGCAGCTTCCCCAGAAACCCGAAACCCGAACCTGACTGCTGCCAAGCAGAGGGTCTAAGGGTATAACGGTATAACGCTGTACTCACCTGCCACAGGACCGGAACTTCTCGATTGACAGGTGGACCCAGAAGTTGTTTAGGCCTAGCTGAGGCGGAGGTCCTTTAGACGACATGGGGCCAAATTGCCCAAATCTGTTTCTTGAGTCGAAGGACTGTGAATCACATGAGTGCGCCACCCTGTAAAAGCTGATTCGCAAGGAGAAAGAAAAAGGAACCCAGTGGAGACAAATTCGCACGAGTTGATGGAAAAAACAAAGGAGAATGCATTTGGACAGTACACTTGGGATAGGCATCATGTCATTGTGCGCCGGTCAAGCTCCTTTGGAATCTGTTTACTCGAAGACCGTACAGAAACCATAACTGCATCTCACAAGCTTCTACAATCGTTTCCAAGCATTCGGCAAACACCCGCCTCGCCAACCTGCGATTCAGCCGCAACAAGACAGGTATTGGAAACAATGAGCCTTCTTGATCGAGGTTTTCGTCCTCAAAATCAAAGCATGTATTATTCCTTCCATCTGGAATGGCAACTCATTTCTAAAGCGTCAGCACCGAGCTTCCAAGCCGCACCTTGTTGCTGCGGCCCCTGCAAAGGCTTGTTCAGGGTACTGGACATGTCCAACATCCTAGATGGGTTGATGGGTCTCACCTGCTTCCCCCTCTCGCTGTCCTCGCGCTTCTGGAATCTCTCGGCAACCTTTCTATCGCCTTGGCAAGGCAACAGCGCCCTTCACTCAGCACTATGTGAGGTGCTGCTTGCTGAGTCCGCTCCAGGAATTCGGAGTGCTTCACTAGTTTCCTGCGGCGAATATGCCCACCTACACTAAGCAGGGAAAGCCGACAAAGCCGGCATGATTGCCCCTTTCACAGGAACCACTCATTGTTCCTTGCGGCTTATGACATCATATCCGTCTGAAACGGCCCAGTCTAAAGGAAATTGTGAAAACAGTCAAGTCGATGGCTCATTTTCACTTGGTTCCACGTCCAAACCAAACATCAGCCATTGCTCTGGTGTACTTCATTGCCAATTATAAGCCTTGTAAACAAAGAACAGGATGGCCTCCCCACTTCCACTGCAAACGTACCCAAAATATATTGAATGCATGGGGGCTCTTTTGGACAAATAGATAACACTTGCCAATGCTTAAAACCAAGCCGACAGCATGCCAACAGGCCACCTAGGGGGACCATCTCGCACCCTCATTGGTGACGCGGTCATGGAGCCCGTTTGGAGGGGTCGAGCCAAGCTTGTCGACCTCAACTGTGTCGGGCAAAACCACTTGGGGGCGTCCCTATATGAATTAGCGTGTATGGGGTGAAGAAAAAAACAACTCGAAGCTTGGAGAGACAGGAACAACCCAACCCAAGCCTCACAAAGGCCCCCTTTTGGACTCTGTCATTCTCATTGTCGCCTTGAAAAGGGGGAAAAGCGTGCCGGAGACAGACCCATTTCGACCTAGGGAGGTTGAATTTTGCTTTTTGTTTAACTCCCCAAGCTTAGCCAAAGGCCAACAAACCGATTTGGGATTCGCAAAACCGGCAGAGTCTTACTTCAACTTACCAACAGCATGGTGCCCCATCGCCCCCCAAATTTCAAGGCGCTGGTGGTACTTTGGAACTGCCGGAAGCGGATGGGCACTTGGTGCCTGGCCACGCCAACAGTTCCCGTCCGTCATCTGGATCCGTCCGCTGTGTGTGTGTATCTGTGTCAGTGTCAGTGTCCGTGTCTCTGGTGGTGTTGTGTGCTTGCGTGTTTGCATTCCCCCTTGTGTTAACCTCGGATTAACTTGGAGGACAGTCCTAATCAGGGATGGCTCACCTTTCAGTCAGGAAATGATCTAGGGGCTTCCTCTGACTAGTGGGGTCCGGATTCCTCCGAAGTCAACCATATTCGCAGTGCCTCTGGCAAGATGCTTAACTTGGACACCTTACTTCTGCATGCTTCAGACGGACATGACATGAGAGAAACCAGCCAACTCAAACGATCCCCCTACCTCTTGGGGTTCAAATGAAATTTAACATGAACATACCCCATCATGAGTCAGGAGGGTGTCCTTCCGAGCTTGTGGCAAGCCATCTTCCCACACGTTCATCCAGGGACAAAACAAAACTTCTCTCAACCACTCACTTCCGATTGGTGAGGCAAGTTAAAGGTTTTAATCTGGTCTTCCTAAACTGCAAACCAGTCCAGGGACATAAAAGAGAAGGCTTTGGGAATTGCACTTCTGTGATACCACTGTGAGATCCCCCTGCCACATAACCCCCTCATTCCAAGACCTTGTCTAGGTCCTCCAGTAGAGAGGAGAGAAAAGGGCACCCTTTTTCTGTAGTCCATTTGAGTAACCAAAAATGGGTAACAGGGCACCTGGGCGGGGGACCTAGTTGTCCAAGAAACCCCCGGTGAGCGCGAGAAACCAAGTGGAAGCGCGAGAAACCAATTCATCCCTCGCCTCATGGCCATCTGCAATCGCTTCTGGTTGAGCGGCACCTAAGCGAGGAGAAGTCCATGGCCGGTACTGGACATTTGCGGAATGATACGGATGTGGACCAGGCCAATCCCAAGACCACTTGGTCAATTGAAACATGAGTCCAACTTGGGTCACGGAAGACTGGCAATTGTCCACATGCGTCTTGGCGAATCATCCTGCCCTTCAAGCGTGTGAGAAAAGAAGACAGGGCATGCGCAACGGAGGTTCCAAAGCTGGCACCCGTTCTCTGTTGCGCCCTGCCACCAGCTAACACCGCAAAGAACCGAATCAAGCCGGGTTCGCGTCGAGCTCCTGACTCAAATGCAATTTCAACGGTCACCCGGCCGCCGAAACAACGCACAAGACTGAGCTGTTTTCAGATCCCCCGCTAAAAGTTTAACTTTTAGTGGGCTAAATGGAAACCCCCACCAAAACGCCAAAAAGCTAAAAGGCTAAGGAACCGGATGGCTGGGAGCCACCAAGAAAATCGCACACTTCCAAGGCGTGAAACCTTTGGAAGTGTTACGCGTGAAGGCTCAAGGCCACCGTTGCACAGCAGCACTCTCCGCTCTTTTCGACGCAACGCTTTCCGTTAGGATCTCGGTAACATGGCAGACACGGGAACTGGCAGGTTGCCAGCGAGAGCGTGATCTTGGAGCACGAGTTCAGGAAGGCCGCCTGTGCAATATGGCTTGGTCAAAATAGTGGGACCTCCAAGACGTGGTTTGTGGTTTCCTGTACTAGGTCCTCCAGTAGAGAGGTTAGAATAAGGGTACCAACTTTTTTCTGTAGCCTAATTTAGTAGGGGAAGCCTCCCCCAAAAAAGGATAAAATGGCACTACTAGTCTATGGTTTCCTTTTCAAAGAACTCCAGCCAAGGTAGCCTGAGAAAGCGCACACACTCACACACCGTGTCACACTAGCATTGAGCGAAGGGTTCTTCGAGCGGGTAATGAATCAACAGACCATGCTGGAACTGCCGGGATACACAAAACAAATAATGATCCCGCCCGCGTCTTCAGCGGTTTCACCCTCATTTTGCACGGGCACTACCGTTTGGTCAGATCTATCTCTTCATTCTTACCACAGGCGAGACAACCGCACACGCTGTGTCCGAGCTAAATCCGTACGCGTTCTTTTGGAAACATAAGACGGCAATGGTACATGATTCGATCCAAGCTGAAACCAGTGCTATCTATCGTGTCTTAAACAGGCCATCTGTAGCCGAATCCAAGCAACGCATCGTCAAGCCGGGGCCAAACCAGCTGTTTCTAAAACACAGGAGGACAGAATGCTTGATTGATTCACATGCTTGATTCTGGCCCATGATTGGTCAACTTAGAATGTCAACAAAATCAAAATAGATCCCAGAACTCAACGTTAGTTTGTTCAACAATGGACAGGATTCAACAACAAGAGATACGCCACGATCCACGGTAGCACCACACATTTATAGTGCAGCTATTCCTTCGATGGGCGTGTTCTGGTGTGCGCGCGCAAGGATACTTGAGGGGGCTTCCAGGGAACAAATTCCAAGGGCTTCCCTGACCCACATGCCGTTTATCAACATGTCGCGCTTGAAGCTCTAATCGCCACCATATGTGAGCATATTGCAGGCTGCCTCTAACAAGCGTTGAAGACGTCCACCCAGACCAACTCGTGCATACTCACATAATTCATGTTTGGTGCCAAGCGGGCAGCCGTCGGAAAACAGCTATCTTCAGGCTGATTTGGATCTATACCTACTGGCAAATTTATTTGGGACGCGAAACACTTCCCTTTTCAAAGCGCTCAAGAACAGGTAGCTGATAAACAAACAAACACAACGACATGCGTTGTTCTGGGGCAAAGGGCTTGCACTCACAATAGGAAATACTTGTGGTCTCCCGGACTGTGACCCTTACTAGAGCTGAACTCACCATATTCATCAACCCCAAGCAACCGATGGCTCTTTCCTGTAAAATCAAGCAGAGGAAGGTTGAACTGTGTCCGCCTTCAGCGGCACAGTCTCGGACATCAGCTTCCTCACATTGCCGGTGACCGGCTTGTAGGGCCACAGGTAGGTGGCTCTGGCCAGAACTGGATCGCGCAGGATTCTCATGGCATACCTTGGAACTGGAGCCAAACCACCTGAAAATGGACTTGCCACTTCTCGTCTCCTGTAGTTTGGATTCCCCAAACACTTACAAGGTCTGTGTTTGGCAGTTGAAGCACACCGGCAGCTGAATATTCCCAAAGGAGCAGCCAATCAGCCAGAAAAACAGCGCCTCGGAACGTCAAGCTTCAAGTTGACTTTGCTCAGGAACATGGCTGTAGGTCAAAACCAATGGTACCATTTTGGGGTAGGTGCACCTCCCATTTTAGTCTATTTTAGTGGGGATTGGGATGTTCACTGGGGGTATGGGCTTTTGACCCATGGCCACATGGTTATGGTGTTCAGACTAGCGGAACTTGCAGAGGGGGTTCTCCGCAACATTAACACAAGAGGCTAGCCACGGGTGGCCTTTCCAGGCTTAGGTCCAACAAGCCTTCGCGCAGTCGGGTGACAGTTCCGAGCGACCTCCCCGCTGCTGCCAAAGCTGCGCATGCACACGTGGCAGCCTGTCCTGCCATCCGTTCAACAGAAATCAACCAATTCATACATGGGTGCCTTAATTAATTAATTCACTTTGGGGCTCCCTTTCTCAGTGTACGGAGAACTCCCGATTGAAACATACCCGCATGGCTTGAACATCGACTGCCTTGCCCCGATGTCTGAAAGCCAACAAGCAGATACTTTCAGGCATAGTTCTGACGCCTTGCATGGCCAAAGACAAGATCTTGCATTCGGCAATACCTGCAACATCTCGTGATTCCCGGAACCCCAAAAGTTGCTGGTTTCCCTTTGGTGTCCCTTCAATCCGACCACAAAAACAACCCGGAAAAAAAGAGAACATGTCAGCGTTTTCAGTGACTCACATCAGCAGCCCAGCGCCGCTCCTTCGAGAACCATCCATCGAAGCCCAGCTCAAAGAGTCTGAGCAGCGAGCTGTGCCAGAAGACGTCCACCAGACTCAAAGTCCCACAGAAGAAGTCCCCCAAGTTGCCTGGCAAAATTGCACATGATCCACAGGATCCACAGATTCTACAACCGCTTCTCTTGATAGGAAAGTGACAACAATTCAAGTCTTCACAATGACTGAAGATTCAAACAGTCAAATAATCATTGAACTTTGAAAACCACCGATTTGTTTGACCCCGAAGTGGATCATCCTGCCTACTTTCTCAAGCAAAACGAACCTTCGTCACGGGTTTTCGGTCACACATGCTGCCATAGCAATAACTATGGCCAAAACTTACAAGACACAACTACGTGCAAGTCGAGGCCCGAATACCAGTGTGCCAGGTAAGGGCATTGGATTTGGGATTCTTTCTGTATCCCACCTTCCGAGGCCAGCTGAAGCTAGCTTTTTTACAAAGCCAAACGTGTCTGCTTGGCCTTTTTAAGGAATTTGATGTGTGGTCCCATGCTCTCCCAATATCTAATGCCTCGCCATGGTGGTCCACCCTCATCTGCAACAGGAACACTTCCCGGCCAGGGTGGGATCTTCATGCAATTGTGAAGGGACGAATCCCCACCACGCCCCTTGTCCGGCGTATTCCCTTCATATGTGCGGCCTGCTAGAACGTGGTGTGAATGGGAGCAAACATATCCTCGGATAGGCCTTGGGGCTTATACCCATAGGGCCTTTTGGTGGGTGCCTGTTTCGGGGTTGGCAAACCTCCGAACTTGACTCCAGGCCTATGGCTCTCAAATCCTGCTCCAAGATTCCCAGGATCTCTTGGACCTCGGCATTTCACAAAGCTTGCCTGTGAAAATAGGCACAAGACACATGTGATTTCTTGTTGGATCCCTTGAAACATGAAAGGTGCTACCTAATATTCTGAGACGGGGCTCTTCACTGGTTGAAATGCGGGCTCTTCACTGGTTGAAATGCGGTGGCACCACTCTGCTCTGATGCACCCTGCCTTCTGATGCATCTCAAGAACCGCCGCTCTGCTCAGCGTCTCACTGGCCATGCCTCGGAGGAATAAACCAGTCCCGGAGGGTCCGTTGGTATTGTCAGACGAGCAAATCAAATATGTTGTTTTCGAACTTGCAGTTGGGATGCGGATTTTACTGCTTGGGGATAGTTGAACTGCAATGAAACCAATGAGTAACAAGTAAACTCCAACTGCAGCGAAATGTGGGATTCGTATCTACCTGCAAAGACATGTGACCCCTGCAGAAGTGTTGAGTTTAGCAGTGGGAGCCTAAGACTAAGCATTGACAAGACTAAATTTAGTATTGGCAATACTGAGTGTAGCTGTGGGAACCTAAGATTTAGTATTGATGCATATGCTGCTTTGGGGGAGTACTAGGGGTAAAAGTGGAGGAACCGCCTTTGGCCAATCCACCCCCCCCCCCCCGGAACCTTTTGGGGACCCGACCACCCTGCAGGTTTCAAAGTAATTACCATCTTCACCTTCCAGACAAGTTGGGCTACCCGTTTTGCCAATCGTGGATACGTGGCAGCCCTGCGCCCCCACAAGTTCGGCACGATCCAGTCAGCCCATGCCTTTCAGGTTGAACGCAAGAGAAAGCACCTCTAACAAACCGTCTCCTTCGAAACACGCTGATGCTCTGTTGCCCAGGTATACTTACTATCAACAATACGAGAAGAGTATGTTTCTGAACTCAAAGACATTCAAATTGGAGGCTTCCCTCATAGAAAAACACAGCGGGGCTTCGTCTGATTTTCCTTTCCTTGACGGGCGAAAGTTGGCAAAGCACCAAACCAAAACAACCTTCCTCTGCACAAGTGTCATTGGGCCCTGGGCGAAGAATCAAATGCAGAGATCAAAAAACAACCCCAAGAACAAAAGCATGGATTCTATCTCGTCATTGAGCTCGCTCTAATTTGCGCTCATGCCCAGGGAGAGAGAGAGAGAGAGAGAAGAAAGAAAGAAAGAAAGAAAGAAAGAAAGAAAGAAAGAAAGAAAGAAAGAAAGAAAGAAAGAAAGAAAGAAAGAAAGAAAGAAAGAAAGAAAGAAACAAAGAAAGAAATAACACGGGAAAGATCAATTGGGTAAAACCCAACATGTTGGTGTGTCTCGGAATGCTCTGATTTGTGGGCAGAGTGGTATCCCCTCCAGTTTGGCCCAGCCTACCTGCTCTCTCTCACTCTCTCTCGGGCCAACATCTCCTCCTGCCGCATAGCTGGCAGAAGGGTT